>WURV02101546.1:0-20064 GCA_011762755.2 Epimenia babai | reverse complement strand
TATACCCGAGTAGTTATATACCCGAGTAGTTATATACCCGAGTAGTTATATACCCGAGTAGTTATATACCCGAGTAGTTATATACCCGAGTAGTTATATACCCGAGTAGGTATATACCCGAGTAGTACCTGAGTAACCATGTCACCACAATTACGCGTACCAATCTAGTGGTGTACCACATTGGACACTATGTTTAAAACAGTTCTCGAAGTAATTTTGCTTGGCAATATTTCGTCACTATTTTTATGAATGCAAGACTTGTCAATCATACATCAACGCTTCCCGAATACGCATGTCAAGTTACACAGAATTACCTAGTAAAAAAAGTTACTCAACATAATAAAAGCATTTCATTGGTTCAACTGACAGCGCTCGAGTCAAAACTTTGAGGGGGATCTACCGAAGCAACAGCAGCTTGTGAACTTTGAACATTGATTTCTGATGAATATTCATTAATTCCATTTTTGTATGTCATTACTCGCGAGTCTGCATCGAGTATTTTATTGGGGTCAAACCTATTTACCTGGTTATTGATTGTTACCTGGTTTGTTGAGATTGTTAACAGATTGTAACCCGACTGTTACCTCGATTGTAATATGCGCTAAGATTGTGCAATATACGGTAGGAGTTGATAAATTCGAGTTTGTGGCAGTGAGTTGTTTATGCAGCCTGAAAGAGGGTGGTTCGCCATCTTTCAATGACCTTTCCACGAGCTTACTCTATTGAAATAGCCAATCATGCTACGTCGTTATAGTAGCTGTCTTGAAAAGGACACATGCCTTTTTAAATGCAACCGAACCACGCGCGGGATGAAAGCAATCAAACAGACCGCTCTTTCAATATTCCTATGGATCTCTCTGAATGGCTGCATGCATGACCGGGCAGAAGGCTTTGCTCGATTATGATCAAAAGTGACTGGCTAAATCGCATATAAAACCACGAACGCAACCGCGATATAATTGACGATAATTCCCCTTCGCGGTACAAAGTGCGAAATGTTGCGCCATTGTACGTACGCGAGCACGGCAGTCTAGCAAAATAACATCCATAACGATTTTCATATTGAGTAACTCCATAACTACATCAAATTTGACCGTATAAGAGCGTCTCTTTGGTATTGTATGATACTCTATAGTGGAGTCTGCTGGTTGAGTTTGCATACGACGTAGTATACCGAACGACCATTACGAATGTTCCGCATTCTGGTCGTCGATCGATGATCCTACAGAAGGTGGATAAACTAGAATGACCCTCATCCTGAGGCAGGAACTATTTTATTGACCCAATTTCGTCACATGACCGACAGCGATTCGCTACTCGCGGTGGACTGTGTAGGCAGCGCAATAATTCAATAGCGCAGACATAATTTATACCGAAGAAATGATAGACCTTGAACCGAAGGCGATTTTACAGCGCGCTTGTAGGGAGAATTTCATCTGTATCAAGTCTACACCAGCTTTCATCGCCTAAAATTTATTAGGATATAGGCTACAACTGAAAGTAAAATGTATTCTCGCTAATATCGCACCTTGGAACGAAATAATCCTGGTAATATAATCAATCTCACAATTCCCATTCCTCACAACTACTACATATTCTACATATCGTGCGTATTAATAGAAACAAATACCTCTTATTCAAATATTACTGTTAGTAGAAAATTCTTGTAATTAAAATATTAATATATTCTTTCATTAGAATAGTTCCGTTATTAAAATGTTCCTGTTAATAAAATATTACTGTTATTAGAATACTAGTGTTCCTCACACTGGAATATTCCATATATCAAAATGTCCTTATTACAAAAATATTCCTTTTATTACAATATTCCTTTTATTAGAATATTCCTTTTATTACAATATTCCTTTTATTAGAATATTCCTTCTATTAGAATATTCCTTCTATTATAACATTTCGTCGATCCGGTCGTAACAGAGATCGCGACACTCATCACAAAAATTGCCAATTTCTTCATCACTGGGAATAGACGGGACTCGCTGTATACCGAAATCTGAGTGATTGGCTGCGTGGTCAATACGAGACATATCCTGTCTATTTACCGATTTAAAAGATTGGTGAAAATCTTTGATGCGGGAAATCCACGCGGCTACCCTGCCCTAGATTCTCACCAACTCCACAAATTCCTCTCCCCCATGGGACATTCTTGGCTATGATTTGTGAAGAGGCACTCCGTGTTATGTTTTGTCCCGTATCTCTCGATTTCGGACTGCTCTGTACCCCTGCTCACCATTACCCAAGGAAGCAGAGGTGATTTTACATAAAATTGAAGAAGCACTACAATCCTTCGGACTACCAGGAACGGTTATTTTAAAGGACCAAAATTGACCAACCATTTCAAAATGACTCAAAAATGACAGAGCAATTCAGACAAGAATGAGGCCGTAAGACGCTCGCCTGAAAAAAGAGACAAAAGGCCCAATAGGCCTCAAGAGATGCTCACCTGAAAATAAAGAGGAAAAAGATAAAAAAGAAATGGAAAGATAAAAAAGCGATACAAAAGATACCTGACAATACACATTACGACACTGAAACAATAATACAGATCTGTTGAAGAAACCTAGGATGAAATAACTTCGAATAGCCAAAATAGAGATGCCCTAAACAAATCTGAATGAGACCTACAATATCTGGAAAATGGCAGACCCCATTAAGCCGACATGGAGATAAGGCTTTTCAAATTAAAAGGTTGATGGAAATTACCCGTCCGTCCCCCCTTTGCTCATATGACAAGATGCTGAAAAAGATACTAACCCAATATCTGTCAAATAGCAGACTCCTGCCATAATTGGTTATTAAGACGATTTTTTAAGAAAAAATATAAACATTGGCATAAGTTACTTCGCTTAGGTATAATAACGATACCATGAACAAATCTAGAAGAGACCAACCCAAGGACAATACCTGCCAAATGGCAAACCTCTACGATAAGCGGTTCTTAAGAATTTTTTCTTAAGAAAATGTTAACATCGGACGGACAGACGGCAGACAAACTCCGATCAGAAAAGCTCACCGAGCATAAGCTCGGGTGAGGTAAAAAGACAGAACAAGAGGGCAAGGAGGCCATCTTGCTATTAGAATGAGAAGACAAGGAAATTGTCCGACATCAAAAACAAGAGGCCAAAGAGACTTGAAAATATCCATTAAGATACCGAAACAAGAAAATACAGATATGCGGCTAAACCTTGGCTGAAATCACCTCTAATTGCCTAAATAGAGATGCCCTAAACAATTAAAAAAATTCTATAGAAATTACCCCCTTTGCTCCCATGACGAGTTGCTTTGATAAATCTGATAAATACTAACCCAAGGGCAATATCTGTCGAATGAATATTGTAAAATAAATATTGAATAATTAACTGTCTAATGTAAGGTATCACACAATGGCTTGGCTTTAATTAACTCACGTGAATCAATAGTGACACAATTGTTACACAATTGATACATGTTTATAACATCCCAAGCTTGTAATGACTGGCATAATACAAGCTATCACCCATATATTATATTATGAATATAATTTTTTACGTACTTAATGGAAACTGCCAAAGTAAGTTAATTTTTGGAGTTTACTGGCGCTTATATTTATTTACCTATTACAGTGACTTGTAAACGGTAATCGGGCCAGATGGGCAAGCAGGTTCGAAGTGCAGTATTGGTGAGTAGTTAAGTGGTAGGAGCTCTGGACTCGTAGCCGAAAGATCGCAGGTTCGAAACTGCCCACCGGTCAACTTTTCTACGATATCCTCAGCAAGTCATTTATCCCCGTCTGCTAAATGTATAGACACTCGATATCATCTTTGATGGGGTGATATACGAATGTCAAAATTATTGTATCTGCGCTGAATATAGCTGCTGTTAACGACACTCATTGTAAACCATATCTGAAAGCCTTCGCCGATATTCGCAGTCCATAAATCTTGTACTTAACCTTTTACATCAATAAAACTCATCGTGGTAGCGGCGTGAGTCAGTTCAAATATAAGCAAACAGAAGTGGTGACACCTTTATGGCTCACTGTGGGAGATATGGATCACAAGCTTTCTAATGGTATAACATTCTTCATCAGGTGAATTATTTTACATCAATGTCACATTTTATTCCACGCGCGCGCGCAACAGCAAAAGGAAATACTTCATTAAGCGTTACAATGACATTCTCCACAGATCATCGTGAAAACAAAAAATATCCCGAGCTTCTAAATCTAAATGTCAATAACATTCACCGTGAGGTGGATAATAAAATGCCCATAAATCGTCTATATATACCGCTAAAAAAACATACATATTCATGAATATTTTTGGGGGTTTTTAATGCAACTTTCTAAGAACTAAATAGACGACATAGTATTGCTATTACATGTCTTTAGAATTCACGTGGAAAATAATCATGTATTCGGAATTCGGAATTCATTGTAGTACTTTCTGTTCATCACGATGGTAAGTGACTTACGTGAAGTTTTTTGCCCAGCCGTGTATACGAGAGGTCTAATTAGATAATCTGCATTTCAGGTACATTGTATTATAATCTCAGGAACGCCAAGAGTTCAAACAATCTCCAAGTATTTTCCCCCGTGCTTCACTTCGCATACTCGTACATTCTCGCATTAATTCACAAATCGATGTAAGCTACTGAATTCTTTTCGGTTAACCTAATTATCGACGGCAAAGGCTGAAAAAAATACATTTTTCTGCTTCTATTATATACTCTGTATAATTGCATATATAACATGCAACAATGAAGCCACTTGACTAATTCCACTTAACACAATTCCTAATTGAATACAATTTAAAATAATGATCTCCACATAATCTAATAATCTCGCAAGGCTGTATGAATGGTCACTGCTTATACTGAAGGCCTAAAGCCCTTAAGGATAAATCCAAATACCAACTAACCGCACCACTTCTTGTTCCACCTGGTATTTTCCACATATACCCAAGTCTATGCTATTTTAGTTTCGCTTCAACTGCATTCCGGAACAAACATCCATCAGCCAATCACGATACAGCGTAATAACATTTAAGTCACTCAAAAAAACGTCTTTTTGATAAGTGCTAGAATAAGATCCTATTCAATCATATATGAGACCCACTGTGTCAAAATCAGTCTGAAGTCTCAATTTGTCAATTAAGTGATTTATACATGTTTGGAGAGAGAATGAGAGCAGCTTTCCGACGCTACTAAAATCATAATAATCCACAAAGAGGTAACAATAATATCGGCAAATATCTACATCATAGTGGAGAAACTTAATATTGAGAAAACGGCGACCAGACATTGTCACACAGTTTAAGCTGGTAATAGTATGATATTTTAGGCATATTTCACACCGAAAAATGTATTTTTATGAATATGTTTATCGCAGCTATTCAGTGCGCATACAATAACTCCTACACTCCTCGCATATCGCTCGTCGAAGATGATACCGAGCAACTACTCATTCTATCTAGAAACCAGGTATTTTTCCAGTAATTGGGGATAAATGACTTGCTGAAGATCACTGCAAAAAAGTCGACCGGTGGGTGGTTTCTGACCCACAACCTATCGCTTGCCAGTCTAGCGCTCTGCCCCTCGCCTAAACCGCTTCCCATTATCATTCATATATCATTTATAACGCTACTTACAAGTTTACAACTCCTACAGTTAATGTTAAGACGTATGGAATAAGATGAGATGAGATATGAAAAACTCCTTAAACTATGATAAACTCCTTTATATGATAAACTCCTTCGTAATAACACTCCTTGAATGAGAGCTGGATTAGGTTAGTTAGTTTTAGAGGCTGATAACCGAGGTTTTCGCTGCGTAGCCCATTCTCAGCCCTTAACAAAGCTAGCCTATGCCGCTGACAATAAAATTCTATTAGCTTAAGTTATAGTGAATAACCGGTGGGTGAAGGCACCGTTATGGAAAACCCCACCGAATCGGGGCAGACAGTTGGCATTCGGCCACTCGTGGCTCTGGTTCTGAAATGCCTGTAGCTATCTATCACACCCGTTACCACGGTTACTTCCATCAACAAAAAAGGCTATCTATTACACCCGTTACCACGGTTACTTCCATCAACAAAAAAGGCTATCTATAACACCCGTTACCACGGTTACTTCCATCAACACGAAAGGCTATCTATTACACCCATTACCACGGTTGCTTCCATTAACACGAAAGGCTATCTATTACACCCGTTACCACGGTTACCACGATACGACGTACGTGCGAGTGATTATAGACGTATATACGGCTCAGAAGGCAGTCATCACTGAGGCAAACGGGCAGCACTAAATCCATCTTCTTTGACTGGTCTGTAAAAATCCGATTAAAATCATTGGTCGATGAATTCCACTAATGGTCCCTTTTCGACAAAGCTATACGTTTATACTATCCAACGATTGGCAATCCGTTGTACTCGAGCTTAGAACACCTTCTTCGAAATTCCGGTTTCATTGTAAACTTTTTATTCCTTATCCGCGTCCATTTGCATTTTCTTCGTGATTACCATAACTTGGTAACTCATTAAACACTCGTGGAATGTTCCAGAATCACAATAACCAAGTGTTATGTTCCGGAATCACAATAACCTAGTGGAATGTTCCAGAATCACAAAAACCTAGTGGAATATTCCAGAATCACAATAACCCATGTCAATAGAAATTCTCCGAACATTCAAGTCATGAGAATGTTTCTTCAAAAAAATCCGTAAAAATTGCATTAAAAAAATGACTGCAACAAAATTTTTCTAATCAACATGGAATTAAAATGAAATTGGTGGAGGGTATACCTTATAAGCCTTTCGGTCTTAACCACAGCCATCTTGAAATGAAATTTTGAAATGAAATGAAATTTTATTGATTTATAGTGCCCTTTTAACACATAGCTATCAAAGACACTTTGCAAAATTTACTAAAACCATGTTTAACTAAAACACAGTTTCAAGATACTGTGAGAGAAAATATAGTTAAATTGCAGATGAAACCTATACAGTATTATCGCAAGAACAGATAATCACAGTGTCAAATGTAGCAGTTATAATAAAACACAGTTTCAAGATACTGTGAGAGAAAATACAGTTAAATTACAAATAGATGAAACCTATACAGTATTATCGCAAGAACTTATAATCACAGTGTCAAATGTAGCAGTTATAATAAAATAATGTATATCACAAGAGTCTCAAAACACAGAAAAAAAATACGTATTGCTACATTATAACATACACCGGGAGAAATTAGTTTGATGAAACAGTCACGCAGGATTAATAAACTACATTATGTAATAATACAGAAGAGAAACAATAATAATACAAATCTTCAACAAGTCAGCCATTTTTATAGCGTGAATATTATCTTCCGTACATCTTAGTGTTCACCGCTCCAATAAAGAGTACATTTGTATATTGTATTGAATAAATAGATAAATAAATAAAAACAATTTAGGGTTAGATCTAGTTGCAGTTTTTCTTATATATTTTTTTAATTAAGCAAATGCAACATACCGATGTCTACGACTGACATGACACCGATGTGAGCTGCCTTGATATTTGGTCCCCGTATCGTCTCGTTCCACCGAAACATCCCGTTCTAAAATTGGATATCCATAGCGACTCTATGTAGTGGATTAGGGTTAGAATCGCAGACATACGTTCGGGAAGAAATATGAAATAAGAGATAACAAGAGGCCAACGAGGCGGTGAGACGATCACCTGACTATTGGGTAAGATAAAAATAAGAAAAACAACGAAACGCTCAATACAAACATTGCTCGCCAGAAATTACTTCCCCTTGGTACGATGATGATGTGCTCTAATCGGCCAACCCTAAAAAAATATCTCCCTACTGGCAAAGGTCTACGACAAATGGTTTTTGAAGAGATTTTTTCAGAAAATGTTAACATCGGACAGACGGACTGAGAACGGACAAAGCCCGATCAGAAAAGCTCATCGGGCATAAGGTCCGGTGATCTAAAAACGGGGCACGTAAAGGAGATATTCGCCTCACTGCCTGGTCAGATCGCCAGGCGTGAATTCTGAAAAAAAACGTCAAGTCAAGGTAAAATCTTTTTGACTAAATGGAATAATGATTCACGCGAGATTCAGTCAGGTGGGATGAGTTTTGTGCATTCACGCACTCCCACTTCATTCGGCGATTCTCGTTATTGAGTGAATGAAGACAAGGACATGCGGTTTGCCGCGCTAAGCAGACCATATAAAACGTCAAATAAAGGTGACACCTTTTTAATCGAGTGAGCAAAAAACCGCTTTGTCACCTTACCATCGTGACATTGGTAGCCATCACAGAAAGCACAGAAAGGCAATGATGGTTTAAAGGGGTTAATTGGAGCCTTGGAGCCTATAGCTACTATCCCAAGTATCCCAATAACAGAAATTTAATTATTATAAATTGGTGTGAAATCTCATATATATTCTAAGTCTGTGTGTTGTTTCACTTACGTCTGCAACCCATATTTCAATCTGAAAATTCGTGCGTTGCTCGCCGGTGTTATTCGGGTCTATGGACGCGATCAAAAGGTCTGAAAAATAGAGAAATAAAAGTGGTCGGTAGTGATAAAAAATCAGGGCTGACTTTTAGTGCGAAACGGATAGTGTACAAAGACTACCAGAGAAAGGTATCTGGGGCAGCAGACAGTTAAGGAGTAAGAGTGGTGAACTCATAAACAAAAGGTCATTTCCTTCCATTCACAGGTCATACGCTATTGTCAATGGTATTGTACATGCGCTGAACAGCTGCCGTAAACACTTATTGCAAACCACATCTGGGAGCCTTGATTGTCTAATATTTGCAGTCTACAAAAGTACTTTACTTGCGTTACTTCATTATCACATTTTCCAGAGTTTTATTCTTAGCAAAGGAAAATTCCGTTAATCCGTAACAATTGTGTCGCGCAGGCACGGAAAAAGTTTTTGAGCTCAGGATCACATTATGGAAAGTTACCATAAATTGTGGGCCATGAACACATAGGACAAAAATGCTTTCAGAAACTACATCACTTAGAACAACTAATCAAATTTTTTGGTCGAATTTATATTATCAATGTCTATAACTTTGTAGACTTGTACAATCTATAGGATCATCAACCTCTGCTCCTTTCCTCATATTCTCTCCCTTTCAACGACGATGATTTTGTACTATAATCGATGATGTTTCAATTCATTTCCAATCCGCGACAACTTGCTAAATTGACCGGCGTACAAAGTTTTCATTGATGTTATGTAAAGGTAGAGTGATGTTAGGTAAAGGTAAAGTGATGTCAAGTAAAGGTAAAGTGATGTTATGTAAAGGTAAAGTGATGTTAGGTAAAGGTAAAGTGATGTCAAGTAAAGGTAAAGTGATGTAAAGTAAAGGTAAAGTGATGTAAAGTAAAGGTAGAGGACATTTATAGACCGCAAGTATCAGTCAATAAAGGGTGCCAGTTGCGGTTCACAATGAAAAATTTTGGCATCTATTCAGCGCATGTACAATACCATCAACACCCGCATATCACCCCATCAAGGATATCGAGCATCTACCCATTTTAGAGACGGGTTTACTCCAACAATCGGGGGTAAACGACTCGCTGAGGATCATCGCAGAAAAGTCACCCGGTGGGCGGTATCAAACCCGCGACCTTTCAGTTACGAGTCCAGTGCTCCTACCGCTCGATTAACCGCTCAAAGCGTGCTCACGGCTAGGCTAATAAATACGCTTTATTCAAATCTATCTTCTTGATAGCAAATAACGATAACCTTATTTTATTTAGTGCTATTTAAGTGCGTTTCGCAGCTTAGCAAATAGATACACCATAATCTAAGAGATTTCATGTCAATTTTGGAGTCCCAGTTTAGCTACTAAATGCCTGGGGTAGACACGTACCTGGAGTCAAGTTCCCGTCCCAATCAGAAAAAGAACTT
Source organism: Epimenia babai (assembly GCA_011762755.2). Classification (NCBI taxonomy): domain Eukaryota; kingdom Metazoa; phylum Mollusca; class Solenogastres; order Cavibelonia; family Epimeniidae; genus Epimenia; species Epimenia babai. The sequence goes on along the minus strand of WURV02101546.1, from coordinate 10,139 downwards.
GACTGGTATTTCCACAACACCGGGAGTTTTTCTGAGCTTGTGCCGTTGATGAACTCTTTCTTGACTATGGTCCGATCCGACCTGAAAAGGGTTTTCTTGTTCTTTTTGTCGTGCTTTTATCAATTGTTGATTTAATTAATACGAAATTTAGCTATAGACTACATCGTTGAATATTTTATCCGAAACCTAGTAACAAAATATTAGTGTTATCGATAAACATTTGGGAAATGCAGTTCGTAAATAAATCGAATTACGTGATAAATTATCTCCCCTTCATTGATACCAAGAGCAATGTGATTATCTTATCTTATTACTTTTAAGTCTGGTGTAATACAAGTGGCATGTCAATATCCATTGCCTCTGGATACAATTAAAGAATACAACCGGTTTAATTCAAACCATCCACCATCTCCTCTAAATGTCAGTGGCTCAACCAACTGAACTTTCCCCTTTCCAGTCTAAGTAAGTGCTCAGCAGGAAATCCAGTAATTTTAGCCGGAATGTGTACTAATGAAAGGAAATTTTATTGATTTATAGTGCCATTTTAACACATGGCTATCAAAGACACTTTAAAAATTTATGGTTACTATGATTAACTAGAAACATAAGGAATACGGTTCAAAATCTAACTCGGTATACCATGAATAAATCGAAAGTAAAATAGGCATATACAGGCATATTAAATACTCAGGTATTTAATCGTAAGCGGAACAACCAATCGGATACGAAACAGACGATTGTTACGTTGGGGAAACAGGTCATACGAATTCGTCTATAAACGTACCGGATGTACCAAAAAAATCGGATTCCCGGTTCCGTCTCTCCGAACAAATCCGGTATCAAGTCACCGTTAAAGCTGCAAAGATTGGTATAAAAATAAAAAAAAAATCCCACACAGACTCATCGAGTTGGTGCAGATATCGGTGGTGAATTAGAAAATAAGATGGATCAGATTTATAAACAAAATGTCAACATATTGGTAGACACAGAATATAATTAAAGTGTTTCGTAGCTATTCTGCGCACATACAATTCATTCGACAAAAATGACAGCCGCGTATCACCTGTGAAGAACGATATCGAGCGTGAATCGGTTTTTCTGAATTAGGAGTGTACAGGGAATATTCTTTTGATTACAAGTGGAGGGGTCGGAAATGGTGAAAAGCAGAGTCATAGGAGCGAAACATCACGCAGTCCAACATAAGTCAGTCTGATTCCGACTATATTACATCCACTAACCCTTCGCAATCTGTTGTCACACATTATAATTGTTATAGTGATGTGATGTACAGATGTCGGTGTGGTAAGGGTTAATGGAGGTGGAAAGCCTATTAATCAAATAACTAACTTCAGTGTCGAAAAACCTCCAATCTGAAGTGATATTCTAATATTTTGGGGGAGCAAAAATGCCTTAATAAATTCAATTAGTCTCAAATGGTCTTACCCATGCATTTTTCGCTTACTTTACAGAATTACACGGCTACTTACACCAGACAAAGAATACTTTACGTAGTTAATCCTGTCAGTCAAAAGGTTGAAAGGTCCAGTACAGTATTTCGATACCGTAAGTATTGGCCGAGACAGGGTCTCAGATGCTGTTTGCAATGAATTTATATGACAGCTATTCAGTACGAATACAATACCTTTGTACACTATGGCATCACTCATCAAATATTATCCCGCGCATCCCCTCATTTCATTTTAGAGGCGGGTTTACTCGAGAAATCGGGGCTAGATCACCCGCTGTGGATCATAGCGGAAAAGCCAACCAGGAGGTGGTCGTGGGTAACCTCTCCCAGTGCATATAATTTGAAATAAATTACACTGGTACTGTAGGAACTTGGGTTAAGTACTTCGCCCAAAGATACGACAGAAAAACAATTAGTATTGCATGGAATTCGAACCCTCCACCTTGTGGTTCATACGCTGGCGCTCTACCAATTGAACTATCCTGTAACCATATGATTTGGAACTGTTTAACGAGGAACCCGGATTAGCGGGACCTAATTACGACATATTTCCTCGCACTCGTAGCTTTGTCATGTTAACTATGGGCAAAATTTGTAAATGACCAATACAGGCCCAGATAACACGTCCATCCTAGCTTATTTATACACATTTACACAAAATGCATTAATCTACAGTCTAATATCATCGTAATAATAAACAACCAATCAGCTTACTCCATGAAGAGCTGCTCCAGACCACAGGTCAATCCTAACTTATTTATAGACACAATGCATTAATCTACAGTCTAATATCATCGTAATAATAAACAACCAATCAGCTTACTCCATGACGAGCTGCTCCAGACCACAGGTCAATCTTAACTTATTTATAGACACAATGCATTAATCTACAGTCTAACATCATCGTAATAATAAACAACCAATCAGCTTACTCCATGACGAGCGGCTGATCAACGAGTCCATCCGAAATCCTCGTCGAAGTATCTGCAAGTGAGATCGACATAAACAATACCGCTAAACATCTGAATAAACACTGTAAATAAATCCACAGACTTCTGTGATACTTTATTACTATCTTGACCATTGGTGAAACTCAAAATAACTCCAATAAATACAAACTCAACAAATATTACAAACCCCCCCTCTAATACATGTCCGTCTTATTGGTACCAGGAGTGTATTGGTTAGAAACGCTGCCTTTTAGGCGAGAGGTTGCGAGTTTGGATGGGCACAAACCGAGGGTTTTTTCCCGCACCTTCCACGATAGGAAATGAGCAAAATTTTCACACTTGAATATTGAGAGAGATTCGTCGTGGAATGGGTTATTATAAAAATATCTCGGCGATATAACAAGACAATATTGTACGTGCAACTGACAATAAATTATAAAGTATTACCACAACCAAAACCTTTCCTTGTTTTCTGTTTCCCCGGTCATTCACCGGTTACCTGCTGTCCATCGGTTATCTGCCATCTTCCAGTAATCCGTGGTTGATATATATGTATACCATTTCTAGCTCACATATTTATAGTTGCCCATATACAGGTATCAACACCGCCAACAGTTCAAGCTCACCGAGCGGAAAATTCTCGCCATTTCCCCAGTAAATCTCCAGGGCAACACGTCGGTCTAATGACTGAAGCGTAAGGAGTACATCAGTCTGCGAATCTCCATCAAAGTCAGCCGGCATTACGCTAGTCACACGGGTCATGTTACCCCGTATGCTGCTGATGATTGTTTTAGATGTGAATCGGCCATTTTTGCCAGCCAGGAATAGGTTCACGCTTCTACCTGTGAGATGATGATTTTGTGCATAAGTTTTACTCTGGTCAGCCTTATTAAAACTATCAATGTGAAAAAGATAAGAGAATTATATGTTGTTCATTGTGTCGGCTTATATCATAGAAATACAAAAATGATGATGTTTATTCAATGCTTTTTTACTCTATAAAAAAATTTAATCGTCATTCAGCTGCAACATAGCCTACAGTGTCATAGAGAAAATACTAAGTCAGTGTACGGTTGGCCAAAGGTCCTACATCGATAATAAAATATTATATTTAGTCATATTGGATATTGTCTACATTTCAGTATAATACCATGAATACCAAACAATGGAAATATTAGACGTATGTTGAAGGCTATAAAATTTACCTATCGAATTTTTCTGATCGTGACTACTAACTAATTGATGACTACGTACCGTCTTGTGTAATGACAAATACATCCGTTCTTTTATCAGAGTTGAAATCAGCATAAGCCGCTATAAACCCCTCAGAATCATTTTCGAATAATGAATCAGTTATTTCCGTAAATAACTGACACTCAACCAATCTTATATACAACAAAATCAAAAATGAAAGAATTTTTTGGTTTGAAATCATAATCATTTCATTATTACTAGCGTTTTAAATAGTAACAGCTTGGCATTTCCTGGTTTCTCCACATCGCATTTTTGCCAAGGTTGCGGGTCTAAACGACCGAAACGTTAAACATGCGAAAACGTCCCGAACTAAAAATGTACCTTGACCGAAATCACGACAAAAAGTGCTTCAACTGGAACCAAGGTATTATGAATTAATAGATCGTCACGCACTACTAACAAGAAATTTGGCTATTATCCAAATATAGAGATGCTGGTTAACGTTTTAGCCATATCGTATAAAATGAGTAAAGATACATTATTGTCGAAGTGAGATATAGATTCCCATCTAATTTCACACATCCCTGCGATTTCGTTATAATAAATACTACATCCAGGGACATTATCGTACTTGTTCCGCCTCCTGGTTTTTACGGATCAATTCTGTAAATTTATAGATAGGGTTTTCAGATGCCTTTGCCACTAAAATTATATCCTCGTCCAGTGAATTTCAGTCTACTATTGTATTTGATATGAAACTAAGTTTATATATGTCAGTGCTTGCCCTTATGTGTTTGTGATGCGTACTGTGCATATGTCGTGTTCTTCTGAGTGGTTCGACTAAGTCCGAAAGTGGGGTGCTGGATTAACCTTTTAAGCCTTTACAAAAAGTATTAGTCGACTCTGTTTTCTACGTCTTTCTAAAGTTTGTAGGTTCAGATTATTGAGAATAGAGGTCATACTACCTGGTGAATAAGAATAGTTGAAAAGTTATGATTCTGGCTGCTCTTTTTGGAATGCTTCTAACTTTTCTTCAATTACGCTGGTATGGGGGTCCCATATTGGTCTCACTAGTCCTAAATATGCTTGTTTCTTAACTTCCAAAGGGCATTTTGCCAAGTTCCTTCTAATGAGGCCGATGGTTTTGATAGCTTCCGAACAGATTTTGTCAACGTGCTTATTTCAGGACAAATTTTCAGTAATTGTCACGCCCAAATATTTAATAGAATCTATTGCCTTCAGTATCGAATTACATAGAGTATAGTCGAACTCATGGGTAACCTTTTCCCGATGAATTTGCATGATGTTGCATTTACTTGGTTGGAAAGGCATTTCCCACTTTTGAGCCCAGTCTGCTAGCCTATTTATATTTTCTTGAAGGGTTAGGTTATCTTGTATTGTATCAATAACTATTGTAGCACACACAGTCATCGGCGAATAAACGGATGCTGGAACAAATGTTTTCCTCAAAGTCATTAATAAAGACTGAGAACAGCAGTGGTCCGAGTACTGTCCCTTGAGGTACTCCGGACAGGACCGCTCCCATTACTTGACTTAGTTTTAGTTACCTAATTGTTTATTCATTGAAAGACAATATACACACAGCGTTTGAATAGTACACGATCATAGAAAACCTAAAAGACAATATTACATTAGTAGGCTATGTAAGTATACCATGACACTGACTTAGTACCATTCACTGTGACACATTATACACGGTCACCCAAAAGAGTCGATCAAGTTTATAGTTTCTTTGTTTATCCCATATCGGTATGATTTACACTTTAAGAGTTCATATGGAACTGTGTCGAAAGCTTTTTCAAAATCTAGAATGAAAACTTGGACCAGTCAGTCAGAGTATTAGAAAGTTGACTTTCGCAGCTATGGTATTTTCTAAAGTCATGTTACTTCTCCGAAATAATATTGTACTCACCAAAGTATGTTGCTAGAGCATACTTTGTGTTCGAGAATTTTGCTGGAAATTGAGGTGATACTGACCTATAATTGGCTGGGTTGGTGCGGTTGTATTTCTTAAACAGTGGGGGTGATATTAGATTTTTTCCAATCCTTGGGGATACTACTTTGGGCAAAAGACTGCTGAAATATATGGGTGAGGAAATCGGAAATCTCGCTGGCTAATTCTTTGCGTTTTCTATGGTTGCTATCATCAGGGCCCCTGGCCTAGGATGTTTTGAGACCTTTCAGAAGATTACGTACGCCTGTGTTAGTTCTATTAATCATGTCCATTTTAGGGCAGGTAGGTTCTAAACTGGTACGCTGTTGTATTTAGTAGTGGTAAAAGAACTAATAAATTGCTTATTCAAGATGTCAGCTTTGTCACTATCAGATTCACTTGGTGGGCTATCCAGATAGATTAATGGCGGTATATTATTACTGTCATTTCTCACGTATATATTTCCAAAAAGGGTTTCGGCTTCGTATTGATGTCTCAAATCATTTCGTTAACATAATTATCGCGTACTTTTATGATTTCCTGCTTGACTGAGGATCTTATAGTTTTCCATTTCTTCTAGAAGTCTCCACAGTGACTGTCAGTTTTTTAGCCTTAGAATGAACTTTGTTCCTTTTACGTATCAAAGCCTTGATTTTCTGTGAAACCCATGGGAGGGATTCCTTACCTTAAAATGACTTTGGTGATACATGCCTACTGTTTGTTGAATGTATAAAAGTATGAAACATTTCCCAGTTTTCGTCGATTGTTCGGTGCCCGTGGCGTTAATTGAAATACTAATAGAAAAATTTTTGGCATCCTCTCTAATCTCAGGGTAATTCCCCTTATCATAAAAAAATATTTTTCGTTGAGGTTTTGTGGAGGTTCAGAAAATATAGTCATTTTGCACTGAATGGATTCGTGGTCACTAAATTTGTCAGCATATTTAACTTTCGACATGATACTAGGAACTGTTGTAATGATAAGATCAAGTGTGTCACCATGACGTGTTGAAATATCTACCAATTCTTCATAACAAAGATCGTTAATGATATCAAGAAAGTTTGATCCATCGCTTGGGGTCAGTGTGGTGTTACCTATTGTCTGCTTAGGCCTGTTTTTAAGCGTCCCATTGAATTTATCTATAAAGTCCCCTAGTGAATGTATATGGGGTTTTCGAGCTAAATAATGAGACCGTCTTTTTGAGGAGCAAGATATAGTCTAAATTACTGTCACGTGGTCGGTACCAGGAGGAAAAGTAGTGAAGTTTGTCCGCTAAGGTAATTTTAGCCCAAACAGATTCAGATGCATCGTCAAGTTTAGAGATAGGTGATTATTTCCAATTTTTCCTAATAAGTAACATGACCTGTACAACCATGTACAGAAGGTTATGTGAATCATCAATATAATCTACGAGGGTATATGTGTAGGTGGCCCGTTTTGATCGCAGGAGAAGGTTTAAATTTTGAGTTGTTATGACTGGGAATTTCAAAACAAGCATACGCTATTTACCATTCCAAAATTTTAATGTGACATAAACTGCTTCACGTCCAGGTCGATAGTCAATCAAATATGACGTACAATGGAACAACACTAACAACTCCATAACACAAATTGAGAGCACCGACAGGTTTAAAAAGCTTATATGGCCCGTATTAATGGTCCAGAAACAGGCAATGTGATCTCCCAGACTCCCACCCCACCAGTCCTTGAGGGATTATCATGGTAAATGTACAATCAAATAATTATACGCAAATATATGAGCCAACATAAATATATAATATATAATAAAATGACGTCATTTTTTGTCGGTAATTAGGATAGCCAATGTGGTTCTATAAATAGCTGGAGAGAAATGCACAGGAAAAAACCTATAACTGAGAGTTGGGGGAGCACCAGACAGGTTATCTGGGGGTCGTGGGTTCGACTCCTATCGGGGGGTATAGGTTTTTCCTGTGCATTTCTCTCCAGTCATTTTTCGTCGTCATTTTTGACGAGTCGCTATTGTGACAATAACATTGTTATTCATATTATTATGAACACGATAATACAAGAATATTTATGTACACCTGGGAGACTATTATGGGCTTAATGAATAGACTAATAATACCAATATGCTGTATTGTCTACTTTAGGTAATGACCTGGACACCGATAATCTTTATGAATACAGTAGTCATGAAAAGCAATTGTTAAGTAGATTTTTACCATTTTATTTTATTTATTATATTTTATTACATATTATTTATAGTTGCTGTCAAATGATAGGCTATCCTAGAGTATGACACTATATACAAAGCCTGTTGGCAACTAGTATGCGGTCATCCTTAAATACACCATTCTAAGTGTCATTTAATATAATCAGTCGAACTTAACTCCAATTCAACAATATTGATTACTGTATATCATAACAGTTTGTGTTGGGTATCTTATGAAGAATTACTACATTGACGAATGGATTACCTCCCTTCATACAAACCTACAAGTTTCTGAATACACCAGCCCATGTCATTTAGTTGATATTATTTATAAATTTGATTGGTTGACCTTGCTATGAGTTGAGTTGATTAAATGCCTTCAAAGTGTCCTGGTGCAGCTATAATTTGTATAGGTGTCGAGTGATTTCTTTATACTATTTCATCGTTTTCAGCAGAATTTTAATTGCATTCAGCATGTTACAAGAAACTTGTTTGATTTCAGGACAGCCATGATGTTGAGAGCACTCCTGAGGTGGAGAGGATATCTGTGTTCTATATAGAATATGCGGCAATCTTAGCGCAGTTTCTTTTTCATTGCAAAGCCGAGAAAGTGCCTTACGGGCAGTATGAGGAGACAGATAAGGTATTGTGAACGATTCTGTAGAGAACTGAGTTGATGAGAATATAGTATCACTTCTGATTGTGTTTGTAAAATTGATAGTTGGAGAATAATTAATGTTTATGGAAAATGAATGTTGATGAACTATATGTTGGAGAATAATGAATGTTGGTGCACAATGCATGATGGTAGATGATTAATGTTGGAAGAATGCAAATGTTGGTAGATCATGAATAGTGATTATTAATGTTGGCGGAATGCGTTGGTGGGTAATGACTATTGATTGATTATTAATGTTGGCGGAATGTGTTGGTGGGTAATGACTATTGATTGATTATTAATGTTGGCGGAATGTGTTGGTGGGTAATGATTGTTGATGAATCTTGAATATTAATAGATAATTAAAGTTGATGGACAGTGAAAATTGAGTGACAATGAATTTCAGGAAATTGCTGATAAGAGAAAAATTTGTAGGATTTTTTTTAGAAAGAATGATTTAATGAGGGTATCAGCTTTAATATCATGTGTGTTTTCAGGAGCGCTGCCCTGAACTGGACGCCTCATTTTTGTCTAGGCTGTCATTTTGGTGGGTTCGCGGGTGAGTGGACCACAACAAATAGGATAGGATTTATTTATCTTCGATAATTGGAGTAAAGCCCTCTTTAAAATGTGAAGACATTTGATATCTTTGATAGGTGATACATGAGGATGCTGAATATAGCTGCCTTTAACATTCATTGTAAAACACCCAATGGCCTTGATTGGCTGAGAGTTACGGTTTATAAATGTGCTCTCCCCTTATTACTGGTTAACTATCGTGTGTTATCATCCTTGTTATTTGTAAGGGTATACTAATTATCCATTACTGTAGTGTTTCATGCTATTGACTCGACATTAGATCTGTCTCAGAAATGTTGCCAGTTTTTCTTGGTATTTGGCCAGGGATATCTGTGGTCTTCATTCTATTGGTCTTCGCCTTTTCAATGCTCTTCCAGTTAAAATGGGTAGATGCTCGATATTATCCTTGGCGGGATGATATGTGAGTGTCGGAGGTATTGTATATGCGCTGAATAGCTGCTGAAAAAACATTTCATTGTAAACCGCATCTGAGAGCCTTTCTTGGCTAATACTTGCAGTATATAAATGTTGTACTTTACCTGTTTACCTAATATACGACAATGCAAATGTATAAATCAATTGAAAAGTCAATTAAAAACACGCTTGTTTACCAAAGTTTACAACTAATAAATTATCAAGAATTTTCGTGATCATTGAATTTTTACTGTAGTTTCGTATTCTTAATCTACAAATAACGCTGGTTCTGATGTATACAATATTACATCTATTACATAATTGGAAATATTAGATAAAATATGTCTTTAACCGTGTTATTAGTATAGCCTCCTTAGTTATTAGTTTAGGAAGCTCATTAGTGTTTTAGTGGTGACTTATGTTTTTTTTCCTGACGATGCCTAGGCCATATCAACGTTTTTAAATAGTGTATTTATTGATGTAAAGTGTGTTAGACAGCAATGCTATTAGTGCACTTTAAATCAAATACATTTCTTATCTATGTCGCACGGAGTCAACCCTGACTCAACTCTAGGAGATTGTGTCTGACATTGAAGTTAGCAAGACTTTTGGGACAGTTTTCATTTTATCAGACATTTTCCTAGTCTTCATTCTGCAAGTCTTTTTTTCAGTCTTCATTCTATTAGTCTAGGTTTTGTGAGTCTTCATTCTGTCAGTGTCGTTTATAT
>WURV02101435.1:0-20065 GCA_011762755.2 Epimenia babai | reverse complement strand
AATCGTGGTTTTGCTCTTGACCCGCCTATAAGTCGAGGGTGGAGTTTGAGGGTGCTACCCCTCCTTCAGTCATTCACGGCGATCAACCGCCATTATATTTTGGATGGAAAACCTACCCTTACTTAGACTTACGATGCTTCAATAAGAAGGCATGAAATGGACTTTATCGTCAATGTCTTTCGGGAGTTTTTGCGCAATGTGTGTTCTTACATGCATACACAAGTTGTTGTAGGTCTGAAGGTACATATCAGTATATTTTTACTGCCCAAAATTTGTTATTTTTATTGACCCGCCTGTAAGACGGAGGCAGACTTTAAGGATTGAAATTTTGTCTTTAAAAACCGTCTTATAGGCGAGTATATACGGTAATTATATTTAAATATAAGAGTTAGGAGTTAAAAATCTTTTTATAACGGCTTTTCATGCTGTCATTTTGTGTTCGTAGCATGCAGAATATTAATCCTTGTTTCATGCAATAAGGGAGGGTGACTATTACATTGTCAGAGAGGATTTGTTGTTTTTTTCATGAAAGTTCCACATAGATAAGATTAAAAATTGTTTTTGCATCTGTTACGTAGAAGAAAAGCGGTGTGTCAGTTGACTCTCAGTTCAATTAACAACACATCCTCCGACATCTACCGGCACACGCAAGGCATCCGTTTCAAGAAGGCTCTGGTAAAATGTGGGTATTATTCTTCAGTCATTTACTAACATGATGATGTAGTTGATTCGCTCTGTTGTTCGCTTGACTGGTATCTGGACTAGACTAAATCAATGCAGCCACACGTTATTATCAGTTTGTTTTAATTAAAACTGTGACTTTTTGGGCTCCTGCACCCCGCCTCTTTAATGCACTCCCAGTTAGCCAATTTAAAAAAGGTAAAGATAAAGGCGAGGTTTTGGTGCTACTTTATAATTAAATGTCAGTCGCACGTACAACATTGCCCTGCTACATCACTAGGGTATTTTATAATAAACCATTCCACTAACAAATCTTTCTTAATATTTAAGCTCGAAAATCGTACTCATTTCCTATTGTTAAATTTAAAAGTAAACTCAAAACGCACTTATTGAACATTCACCAAACAATCCAATAATACTTTATCTATTTGTCGAAAAGCTCTTCAAATTTGTACAACTCAAAAATAGGTGACCTGTTGTACTCACGCTACGATCACCTTGAAGATTGTGAATCTGATCTCACTCACATTTCTCATCTATGTCCATTTGCCAACATCTTTTCCTTGTTGGTATTTCTTTGATTTTCTTCCCACTGTTCACCGTAATTGATCTCCTGTACACGTAGTTCATTGTAGTTACCCTAGGCCTATGCATAGATTAACAATTATATTACATGTTTAGACTAGTGGAGTTTAGTTTACTCAGGTAAAGTGTGCATGACAACTCAGCTAATAAGCATACTTTAATCGAAGATATTTCATTTAATTACATTTCATGACTGTACTGTCCAGGTAAGACTCTGTTATATGTGTATGATTTATAGCGTAGGGTGGGAGCGTAATATTCTTAGTGGAGAATAGTGCCTATGGGAGCTTACATTCGGTCATATCTAGCGGGATTGTATAATCTACAAAGACCAGTAGGGCTAATGGATGTCTCTATAGAAAGCCTTTCAGTGTGGATAATGGTTATAAAGAGGCTTCTCCCGTCAGAAATATTATTTATGTATTGGAAGCAGATGGTCTCGTTTCTCATAGCACCTGTCTGTCCTGTCTCGTGGTCTCGCTGTAACTGAGTGCACAACTTATGTTTATCCCACCTACTTTTTCTAGTATTTATTAAACATCGAAAACTCATTTTCGGAGCATTTGAACGTTGTCTCAGGGAAAGAATGTCAATGTACGGGAGACGCATTTAAGCCATTGAAACGTCAAAGAACACGGCCAAAAGTGGCACCTGGAAATTTTATTGAAAAGACAGCGAAAGACGATCGTGAAACCTTGTCTGATCTGATGCGGGATGAAGATTTCTCTGATTTGTACCCAGGTAAGGCTCGGTTCATATATACTCCTGACCCGTTATAACACTCTAGCGTTATAGTGTTTATAACGCGCATGGTTCATGAACCCCTAAAATTTGTGTAGAGAGGGAAGTTTTTTCGATGTGTCATAGTAAATCGAGAGCAAAGAAGTCATGGCGGTATTATTACTGATTAGTTAAGAATAATTACGCTACAGTCTATCCTAAATGTTTGTGTTGAATACAATTAGAATGTTTGTAACAATATTAATATGTTGTATAGGTGAATATTTATAGTTTCGCAAATTTTACCGATTTGTTGATTTCATTTATTAATGGCGCCATAGATTAGTAACTTTAATTATTTTTCCGCCATTGCTGAATCGCTGTAGATGTTAGATTGAAGATCCAACCTTAACCAAAAATCTTACCATTTTTTGTATTTATTACTCCCGCATCCCAATGCACTACTTTTCCAGGTGAATGTAACAATCAAGAAATAGTTCGAAATAATAATGTCAATATCTCTGAAATTAATCGTATTCGACTGTTTTTATGTTGATATTCGTGTCAAAGAAATAAGAAACAAGAAAAGTATTTTTAAATGATTGTGGAGTGACAGTAAAATAACATGCGATCTTCATTTTCCTTGATTGATTGGAATAAAGTGCAAGCTGTTGCTGTGACATTGATATATTATGTATTATAAAAATATAAAATGGCAGTTTTAACATGCCTCGATGTTAATGCGCCTCGGTGTTATCGCACATTGAAACTTTGGTCCCTGTCATGAGCAATATAACAAGTCTGGAATGTATTCATACGTATCACTGGCTTCTTTCATTGATACATCTACGGTATTCTTGAAAGCGAATGAACAAGCATTTTTTGTGTATTTATATTATTTTCAATTACAGTATTTCTTGAAAATGGGTTATAAAATGATTGAGACATAAGAGGTAATTGGTTGCACCTCATTCTTTGATGTATACAATCTTCGCAGTTTCTCATTTCCCAAAGTTTTACCAGTCTTATCTGTGCATCAAACTTAACATTACCAATTCAGTATACAGTTTCTGTTAACAATTATTCCTTCTGTGACCTAAACAGTTCTCTCTATTATTACGACTAATAAATGATATACATTCAATATCAGCTCTGATTCAAGTATAAGGGTGGGTAGCGATGTTTGTTTAATTGACGTTGGAAATTGAGATTGTCACCTTTTTTGGACTAAGTAGTTTTATTAATCACAATGATTTGCTTAAACACTATGCTTCATCAGGTGATATCAGCTGATTATTGTGATGAAGTATAGTGTTTATGCTCGTGATCGATAAAACTAGCTAGTCTATATGAAGTGTTTCTTTTAATTTCTTCTATATGATTGTAACGATGCAGTCGTTAAATTTCAACATTCCCTGCTCGATGTTCATAATGATCCATTCTATTTTCTCTATGGCCCAGTCAAGATCTCACTGTACATCAGTCAAGATCTCACTGTACATCAGTCAAGATCTCACTGTACATCAGTCAAGATCTCACCGTGCATCTTATGACCCTAGTGATCCCTGCATTTGGCCTTATTGATCATCCAATCTATGATTTTAAGACTCTGGTCCTTGATATTTACGATAAAGTCTACCCTGCTGATTACTCAGTCTTTTCCATCATGAGGCACCTTTCGCTGTTTGTGATTTTATCTTTGATCGTAACACACTATTAATAACAAATTTAAATGCTGTAACTTATTCGGCCCCAAACGTCAATGAAGCTTATTTTTCAGTTTCATACTATATTTAGAGATTTATTAACACAGTTTACAGTTTAGATACATTACACTAATGCAGACCAGGCCAGGCTACATTGACAGTTCTTTTATCAAGTTGAGATATTGGTTAACAACTACCCGTTTCTTCTCTAAGTGCAGCCAGGATTACGATCAGTTAGATAATCACATTTCTCTTTATACTTCCTCCTTCATTTTGCTCCATGTTTATATAATGGCTTACTTGTTACTTGTTACATGTTGATTGATATTCATCAAATTCACTCTATTTTTTCTGAATGATGTCATTGGACAGACTTTTTACAAACAGTTCAAATGGCTTACTTGTTACATGTTGATTGATGTTCATCAAATTCACTCTATTTTTTCTGAATGATTTCATTGGACCGACTTTTTACAAACAGTTCAAATGGCTTACTTGTTACTTGTTACATGTTGATTGATGTTCATCAAATTTACTCAACTTTTTCCTAAATGATTTCATTGTACCCACTTTTTACAAGCAGTTCATATAATACAAACAGTTCATGTAACAGTAAATCACTTGGGTATGTTTAACAATTTACATTCATGCCACGGTGATCATGCCATTTGTGCGATGATGCCATTACTGAAACTGAGACAATCTGCTCGAGTTTGAACGTTTGTTGTACATAAACACGAGCGTCAACACAATCACCAAAAATACCAGAATGGCTACACATCCACTCGCCACGGCAATAATCATAACAATGTTCGCATGCCAGTCGTCGTCTGCCGTAGATTGGCTCACTCCAGATGCTTGACCTATATCTGCAGCGGTGGAATTTTCCACCACTTTTTTGACATATTCTTTCGTAGTTTCCGCCACAGTTGTCGTCTGCAATTGAGAGAACGTTGGGATATCGTATGCTAGTGCCAACCGGTTCACCACTGTATGGGGTACTGGTTTAATTTTGTTCCCCACCATGTGACCTCCTTTCGGTTCTCCGTTTTTGCGCAATTCCACTAAGATATTTGTACGAGGATGTTGGTTGTTTCCCTTGTTATTTCCCGTGGAATGCGGTAATATTATTTCGTTATTTCCGGTTTGCGTGTTCTTTGTGCGATTACTAGGAAGCAGTAGTCCATCCAGCATAAGTTCTTCTAATGATGGTGTTTTTCCAGTCTTGCCACTTGGTTGCTTCTTTTCTGGTATGAAACTTTCCGTTATTATTTCATGATATATTGCTCGGTGTGATTCATGCTGCTTTATTGGGTCAAAAATTGATACAGTTTGTTTGGGTGTAGCTGATGTTGCGTCGCTGGCAATGGCCCAATCGTAAGAAATGTTTCTCGTTATAAAATTAGTTTTGGGCTGAGTGCTTATATCCGGAAACACATGGGCCTTATCTTGTCTATTGCTGGAAGGTGTATTAAATGAGCTGATATCAATGGGTAAATTAGCGTTTGAGAAATCGTGAGAAGTGTTGATAAAATGTGGAATCTCCGACCGCGCTGGTTCGATGGATGAAGTGGTTTCTTTTGATACCGCATGCGCAAGAAGTTCTTGTTCGTTCATCTTCGCAATCTTCGGATGTCTGAGGTTCTCATTTATCTTCGTCGATTGCGGATGTGTGTTGGGAACTGGCAGCGGAAGTGTGTGGTCATGATGCACGCGTGAAGCATTTGTTGGGTCAACCTGTCGATTAATGCCGTTCACTTTTACTCGATCCACTTTTATCGCATTTTGTTGGTTTTGAAAGAGCATTTCCAATCTCATCGCTTCATTTTGCTTCTGCGTTTCGCTAGTTTTTTGGTTATTCAACATTAGGGGCGTCGGGCCGAACGATGTTTTAGTTGGGGGTATGTTGATATTCCTACTGTTTGTTAACCGCGTGGTATCGAATGGTGTTTTATATGCGGTTGTTTTTGGTTGCATTGCTGTAGTTGACATTTTTTCGGTTGTATTTAATGACTCAATCAACGCTGTCCCTATACCCAACGCTTTTGTAGACAGAGATCCATTATTTGCAGACGTTGTTTGGTCGTTTATTGCCAGATGAGACTCAGTTGCAGTTATCTGATCAGAACTATATGTGGCTACCACCGACTGTTCCGCTATTTCGTGCTTTTTTTGCAGCTGTTTGATCTGACTTTGGATATCGAGAATATTTTGATCGACGCTTTTCCTTATGGCATTCGTTTCACTTCCATTCACGGATTGTTGTAGCTGGTAATTGTGCACTTTGTCGGCATGCGTTTCTGCGATGGTTGTCGTGGTTACGATCAGCGGTGTGAATACACCTGCTACTGTCGATACATCGATATTATCATACACTTGTTTTATTCTCGCTTCATTTCCTGCAACGGCCTGATCTCGCGGAGGAGGCGGCAAACCTCGACGACCTATTTCAGTGTTACCCATCGCATACGGTAATACTTCCTGCGTATTCGGTAACGCGGCTACTTGGTTACCCATCCGCGTATTGTAACCAACTTCGAGCCCCGTTGCTGGCATTTTATTCACGGCAAAATCGTGCGCTGAGAGTCGATTTTCTATGCTCGGTTCGACGAACTGCGGTTTGCCACCGTATCCTCCATTGGTTGGTTGTTGATTGGTATTCAGACCCATCCTCCAGTCAGGGTGGCTGATCTCCGGGAGTTGCGGCGCCCCCTGGTGTTGGCTATATTGTTGCGGATGATTGTGCGGCGGCAAAACATTCACAATCCCCATCGGGATTATCGATCGACAGACCTCCATCGAGTTTTGCTCCTGGCAGAACGGTGTTTTGACAGGCTCGCAGATTCCTGAAACACCAATCATGCCAGTTTCAGTTTCAACACGACGATAAGGCAAAAAGCCTTATATATGAAAAATTATGTAATTTATTGGAGTAACTTTACACTTAAATTGTTATTATTTATCTAAAATTATCTCAAGTAGATTACCTCTAGTCTGTCATATCGCTAGAAACTAGACCTGGATTACCCTGTAACTTTGATTTAAGTATATCTACAATGTTTATATATACGTATATGTAAAAGTGGCAGTCTGTAGTAGAGAATCAGTAAGGTAGATAACTTTGTATGTTAATTGTGCAATGTTAAGATATAGGGCTCCGCATAAAGAGGTACTTTATTAATACCTCTCCACAAAGTCATACGAAGGTCACTTGAAAAGTTTTTAGGCCGACCATGAAAGATCCAAGCTATAACGGTGAAACTTTGCGTATTTGAATATGCAAGGTTTACCCCCAAAAGATATGCTGATATGGTGGCTACTCTGGGGGATGACCGAGGCCAAGATGGTGTCTGCTGCTGGCAAGGTGGTGGTATCAGTCTACTGGGATGCCGAGTGTATTACCTACAGTGACTATCTGGAAAAGAGTCATACTATTAGCGGGGAGTACTATGCTGACCCGTTGAGTAAGGTTGAGTTGGGTGCGTGAAGCCATTAAGACAAAATGCCGTGGAAAATTTACAGAGGGTGTCTTGTATCATCGTGACAATGCCCCAGCCCCAGGTCGGTTGTTGTTATAGCTGCCCCGCACAAGTGTAGCTTTGAACTCATTAACCCCTTCACCCACCGTATTCCCCAGACTATTATTATCTGTTCCCAAACCTCAAAAAACACATTTCTCATGGAAATATATCGAACAGATGATGATGTCTTTTGTGCCGTAGTCGCTACGGTTTGGGTATCCAAGCTCTCAAATGTCGGTGGAGGAAATGTATGAACCTCAAAGGGGAGTACGGTAAAATATATTTTGACTCCAAATAATTGCATTTTTAAATGGCATCTTGGTCAGTCTATGAACTTTTCAAGTGGCCTGCATATGTGCTGCTTGCCTAATTCGATTTCACAAGTCATTGGGTGAAAGCACCTATCATTAATCCAAGCCCAACAAATGAGTTCATGATTTTGCTGTCTGTCTCGTTGTCGGGTTTACGCAAACAGTTATTGATGGTGTTGGTTTTGTAAGTTTTCCCAAGTGAAATTTTTCCAACGAAGAAATGATTGAATCTTTATAGCAATTCCTGTTCACCATCTGGATCAATGACTTTAAATATTAAACCCGATTTATGAGGTACTTTGAAACTGCGCGATATATGCATAGCAATGACGAGTATACATGTATGCATGTACAGTATAGATGTCTGGGTAGAGATCTGCCCTCTCCAAGTGCATTCTAGATCACCCAACTTTTTTCGGAGGGTACTGCTTTACTGAGAAAATGTTTCATTGACACTGACCTGGGTGTGAGATATTATGGGTGTGTAGAGGCACTGGGTAAGGGCTTTTTGCCACCCAGCTGCATGATGGGTCACCTAATTCTTGACCATTGGTTAGTCCGTCGCGGTCTGAGTCCGTATGACACAATGTTTCCGTCCATTTCTGCAATTTGATGGGCAACATTCCATGGTAAAAACAATAGACACGATCAATATATACCAACTAAAGGCACTCCAAAGAACAACCTACAGACAACCTATGTAATGTAAAATATTGTGGTTGTAAATCAGACGTGGTGTAAATATGGAGCAAATGCAGCATGTTTTCTTCAGAAGCACAACCCGCAGCCTCATTGATTCAATTTAGTAGTTATTACGGAAAATCAAGCTTATAATTGATCGTTAATCTACTGATTGCAATCCGATTGTTAAAAAAGCTTGCATAAAAGCACAGATATTTCCATAGTATATCGCCGTGAGAATGTATGACCCACAATTATTTGGTGAGACTTTTGGCTCAACCAATATGAGCTTGTCTCGGTAAATATGGTATTGGTGTTAAACCAGCCGAGAATGGGGGAGCTCCATAGAGTTATGACAGCCTGGGTTGTCGGAAAGGAAAGTGGTGAGTTCAAGTCCCAGGAAAGAAGTAGTTGTTTTTTTTCTGTTGTGGACTAGTTAATATGCATTAGGGGAGTGCAGTTACACTTGAATTTTGGTTTGCCGCCTTTTGGTATAATTTTCGAAGCACCATGCACAAGGGGAAATTTTCACCATCTCACTTTATTACAAATCTTTACCGATATTGCGAGCACTAGAATCTTGCTGATTTCATAATTTTATACAAGTTTATATATCAAAGGAGGGTAAAACTCTACTCGTTTAATCAAATCATATCATGGAACTCTCTCGGTAAGGATTGCTGCTTTAACCACTCAGTGCCAGCGGTGCAGTGGTTGGAGGAACTAGTTTTTATGCAGGAGATTGCTAGTTCGATCTTCACAAACCGGTGGTTTTCCTAGGCCTTTAACTGAATGAAATGCTCAAGAATTTCATTATATGATATTGAAAAAGTTTGTATCATTCATCGTTATTGTAAATTTTCTTCAGCATATGAGATGATGTTGTAGGTGCAACTAAAATTTTCTTCCCTTAATAGCACCAAAACTCGCTTTTTTTGTTTTTTTTCTCGAACACAAGAAAAAATTGGTGATGTGTTTGGTTTTGTGCCACTTACGTAGCCCTGGTGAGAGAAATGCTCCCCGAAACAGTCAACTCCGCCGCCACCCGCGCGCTCTTTGTGCCCCAGACCGTGCCACAGGGTATTGGGTCGGTGGGGGTCAGGCACGAGGTGACTATTGGGTATCTCGCTGAGGTAAACGCGGTAGCAGCCTGATGTCCGTAGTAGGTGAATGAACACGACGAACGTGATAGTCAGTGGTCTGTCGAATATAAAAACTAAGATGTGAGTTGCTATGTTAGCTATATAATGAAATATGGAAAAAAAAGCTAAATGGGTTGCCATGTTAGCTATGTAACGAAATATGGAAAGAAAAGCTAAATGGGTTGCCATGTTAGCTATGTAACGAAATATGGAAAGAAAAGCTAAGAAGTTATGAATCAGTTAGAAATATGCTGATCAACAAGATATTTCCTGTGTAGTCCCAGGCCATACATAGCCTTTTTTGTATGTATGCAAGACTTTAGCTTTGATTGCATCACTCATATAGGAAATCATTGGCGACGCTAGCTTACTCTACAGTGACGACCGAAAAGCTCAGTAGATAATCAGTTGCTGCAGCTCAGTAGGTAGAATACCAGACCAATTATCTGGAGGTCATGGGTTCCGGCCCAGCTTCTCTCTGGTGGTTAACACGTAACTGAACATGGCTACTCTCATTAACTATAGTGGAGAAGTCACCCTCTCGCTCATACCTTGGAGTCTCAGCATACAGTTGACGCATGCCCCATTCACGTCAGTGCGCTTTCATATACTGATATCGGATATTTAGTGAGTTTAGTATAGTAGTAATGTTCTGATAGTGATGTTCTGAATATTTAGTGCTATAGTCATGTCCCATTTAGTGATCTCCCAAATAGCGATGTTCCAAATATTGCAAATGTATTATGTGTTCTGATTCAGTAGATGTACTATTGCTCTATTGTCCATTTTCGTATGATAAAATTTTAAATTGGTCTATAGTACTCTGTACCTAAGGGAAAATGATTTAGACATTAGAGTTTTTAATGTCAGAAAATAGGACTTAATGCACAAATGACCCCTAACATCACAGGCAAAAATATCCAAGTATAACACTATGGACCCTTTGGACGCGCGGTTAAATTTTATGGGGTGATCCCCACAGAGTTTCCTGACAATCTAGTGGTTAATGGGACTAACTCTATGTCGCATAAAGAAAATACATGATATGTAATTAGAGTGATACATGTTTTATGTAGTTTTATATATTGCCCGCTGTATGAATTATGTTATTTCGTGATAATTATTGAGTTACGCAATTGATTATTATAGTAATTGTATGCATTAACAAGTGCTAATTTATACAATTCTTTTACATATTTCACTCTATTCGTAGTATTATCAAGATTAATAGCATATATTCGTTTGCTTTTAGCCATTAAGAAAAGTTTAAGAAGAGTCTTTGAAGTCAATTCTAATAGTGAAGTGTGTTTTTCTTTCTTTGTATACATATTACCTGTCATGCAGGAGTAGTCCTCTGTGCCAAAAAAGCAGAAAATTACTTAGCATAAATTTTCTGAAATTAAATAATATTTGAGTAACAATATCGTATATTATTACCTCTTTTTAATGTTTTAATTCCAATGACATAAAAAACTTGATTATTAAAATGGCAAGTTTAATTTTTTAGGGCAAAAAACCTGATCATTGGATAGTTCCGGATATCCGAATAAAATACCATTTTGGAGTGAATTAGTGTGACTTTTTCTTGCTTTTTGTCAACGTTGTCGTGTCCCCGCCGGCTGTACTCGCTATTTGTGTCTTTAACAATCGGAGTTACTTCATATGAGAGCTTATTTTGTATCTTTTAATTATTGGGTCAAATATTAGCTTCTCTCCACGTGTCTCTGTAACGATAGCTCGCTTCAAGAAAAATATTGTGTGGGCCAGATTTCGCCATGTACAAGACAGGCCTAAACTGTGTTTATTCTTTTTTGGCGTGATTAAATAAAGACGCTATCTTCTATAAATTGCAACCAAAATGTCAATTGTAAATAATGTCAATTTAGTTGAAGAACTTTTTGTTTGTCTTCTCGTCTTTGCACTGTCACAATCACCAATCCATGATCCCTCATAATGTTCGCTCCATTCCTCACTTTCAAATTTTTCAGTGAACAAAATTTGTGATTCACTGTTATAATTGCGTTTTTAGGTCTCCCTTCAGATGACATCCACCACATTAACTTATGAGTGTCTTTGTGTGAGAATAAACTTCCACCAATCAAAAGATGATTAGTCTAACTGAATTCCACATATAGAAATCCATTTTCATTCATATTTTCACACCCACTAGTACCCATAATGGTTACATACCCCCAGTTGTCCGCCCTTACTTTCGCATATCACCTGAAATGAGTATCACTGAGTATATCACGTCGTGGTGTGGCACTTAAGCTTTATCATAATGCAGCAATTGGTAGAATTCTAAAACCTTGTCATCATCACTCATTTCGTTCATTAGTGTGTAACATAGAGTAACTGTCATTTTGATGTATCTGGAGTAGAACCATGCTGTTATGATCCGTTCTTCAACTGGTCATCACCATCCTAGCAGACAGTTCATGTTCTTCTTCGCTACCCCCTGATTGTTACATTGCTTTCGTTTCTCAAGTCTTGTCCAGAATACAATAGCGTATCACCAGTAGCATACTTTGTCTTCCCTCATCCTCTCCATCTACACTCACGGCTGATACATCTATGCAATAGTTGTTCATTTCATAGGTTATTAGTTCACTCTTTCCCAAAGCAGATATGGTTCGAACATCACAACTGCTTTTGATCCACCGTTTCGGATTCACTAACACTTCAAACATCGTGTTCACTATGCATGCAGGAATTGCATATTACGATAACGATATTGCATGACCGAGAGTGGTCTCGATTACAAAATAGGTGTACTGACTGATTATGTTGAAAGGACAGCCCTAGGTATAACCACCAAAAAGAGATACAAATGACGAACGTGAGATCAGATCAGAGATCAGATCATGTTGTGCCTTTTACATATTTAGGACAAATATAAATGCAAATCTTACTCCTGTTTTTACTAACTAATATAGATTAACACAAGCTTTTGTATGTCAAGTATACTTCGTCAGGTTCAATAAAACATCTTTAGCTATATTTATTGTACTAGATTGGTATCACCTTTAAATTATCATTGTGTCCTATATTATTTATGTCATTAACTAAAATTTCTAACCTGACATTTTGTGATCTGCTTGATTAAGAGACAAAAACACATAATAAAACACTTACTTTGTTGAAATGGTTGAATTTGTTAAGGATCAAAGAGTTTTCATAAAACTGACATTTATCGTTTTGTACCAACTGGCACTATCGACGTAATGAAACTTTCTCCAAGTGGTACGGGGGGGTGTTATTACCTACATACATTCGTATTTCTCAACAAGTCCCTTCAGCAAAATTTTTTCTACATTACATACTTTAAGAAAACATAAAATTGCTTTCATTGGATGTACTTTTATTATTTTTTGCTGAATAAATCAAATCAATAAATAAAAAAGCGGTTAGAGTTAAGGCGCAGATTAAATACTCTTCAAAATTCTACTGTAACCACAAAAAAAACAGAAGACAAAAAGAAAACACAAATAAAACACAAAGTGGCAGGTAGAAGACAAAAGGGCAAGGTCAAACCAAGACTGGGAGTGAGGAGAAAACAAACTTATGTGGACAAAGAACAGACAAAGACTATCGAGCGATAGAAATTGCAGAAACTGAGTAGGTTAAAAAGTGGGAGTGAGAATAGCAACATTTGTTGATGAATAACACTTTGTACATTGGAAGGTGCGCTTACCAAGAACTTGTATATAAACAGATATTTGAAACTGCCTGATTCTCTCCCTAGCCTTTCCTGGAATTTTTCCAGTAAATCCTTCTACTTTTATTTACATTTATTTTTGGTTTCTTCACATAAAGAGAAAAATGCGCAATATCTTGTTTCTAGAAGTGGGTTACAGATCCACTCCGTCCAGATAACTGATCTGATCTCTACCAACTGAACTACAAACGCATGCTTTCTCATGAGCAATGTTATGATTTCGTCACGGATAAAGTTCATGGGTAGAGTAACAAGTAACCATACAAATTTTGAAGTTGGTAAAACTCTCCATAAAATGATCATAGTTGACTCTACGAGGCTTTTTTTCGCACTTACAGCTGAATTTTGCCATCCTAACATTCTTTATTTATCTCTGATTTTTTTTGTGTCTACGGTATCTTCCTCAAAGTGGCTCTCAGCTTAAAAAGTGTTCCACCTACTTATATTACGAGGTACCAGTTGTCTGGTGGGTTGATGGTGGGTCTCACTAGATCCGTTTGGTCGCATGGTCTGTATGAATGTATTACATTTGGTTGCTATTTATATTCTCAACCCACTGTCTATATACACTAGTTAATATTCATATACATACCTAGTATACATTATCAACATTAACGACGTATAAAATCAACGGGGCATGTCAATAATGACTTTTTCTTCCTCTAATGTGTGTAGAAGACCTACCATAAAATAGCATTTTCATTTCCTACACATATGATTTGTTTATTTCTGTCCCACCTCAGTGACCATTCCTGGAACTTATTTTCAGCAATACCATCAGCAGTAATCATTAAGCTACAATGTAGATGGAATTAAATAATCCGTTACTTCTTCTAGTCTGAAGTTGAAGCTGTTGAGGGCTCGTGTATGAGTGATGACATCGCTGTATATAGTTTACATTGCCGTATTGTTACCCATAATTCCTCGAAATTCTCAGCTTATTTGCTGTTGAGTTAATCGACCTTTCAGTTGAAGCAGTTAGTTGAGTGGTAGGAGCGCAGGTTGACTTTTATTTTATCCTCAGCGAGTCATTTATCTCAGATTGCTGGAGTAAACTCTCTCAGAAGTGAGTAGATGCTTGATATCAGCTTGAGCCGTATGTGAGTGTCGAAGGTATTGTATATGCACTGAATATAGGAGCTATTTAAACATTAATTGTAAAGAGCCTTGACTGATACTTGCGGTATTTAAATTTTGTGCTTTACCTTTAGTATTAAGCAGTTTAGAGGGATATTTCTGTCAGCCACCTATATACGCTACTATTTTCTCATAGAATAGCTTCCACTTTACAGCAATTTCTCAAACTTTCTACTGTACGTATAACACTATTCATCATGTAACAAGATTATCATCAGCAGATGACAACAGGGCGGCTTTCATTTGCCATAAATTTGACTATGAATCTGAACATATAACTTGCACTCTACTATACCAGGAGATTTTAATAAGGGCCCAAAAGTGACAGCGTACATGGGAATGACTGAAGGAATACGAGAAAAGACGACACGATTACGCAAGATGATTCCATAACTGGGTATGTCAGAGGCACAGTTATGACCTTTCGAATGTTTTGGTCACATGGTTATTACGTGATTAAAAATTGCCTTGTATCGAGCCTGATGCAATGTCAATTTTAGGGCAACACAAATTGCCACATTTATTATTCATAAATGCCCTATTTGTACATTTGTACAGAATCCTGATGATAAATACAACTTTATACTCCAAATCCGAATAAGGACCACCTGATATAATTGGGGGGGGGGGAAGCCTCCAAGAATTGCCTCCTACATTGGGATATTAAGTCATACAGAACTTTGAAATGAGTATTTTACATTTCATTTATAAGATGTTACAGTTTTTTTGTTGAATCTTGTTATTGAATTCTGTTTGAAAGTTTCGTCTGCAATATGTCGACGTTAGAAAATTTGGTATATTTTGGCACAAGTCGCCGAATGAAGATTCTCCGTCGTTATGCTTAGGGAATCTTAGTATAGTTATAATATTCTGCTAAGATTTTGTGGTTGTTTCAAGCATATATTTATACGATATCCAACAAAATTTGGGTTCAGCTGTAGCTAAAAATATTTTTTTGTGTTTGAGGAGAGTATTAGTAGTAACATGTCTTTTGTTTTTTATGTTACTTTCAGTATAAGCTTTCTTTAGTATAAGCTCCCTTTAGTCTAAGGTATATTTAATATATATTACCTTAGTCTAAGCGACGTTCAGTACAAGCCACCGCTGTATAGGCTACCCATAGTCTAAGCTCCCTCTAGTATAAGCTACCTTTAGTATAGGTTACCTTTAGTATAATAAAGAATCATTATTTATGGTTAAAGCAATCTAAAACTGTCTTAAAGTAGTATGTATTCACAAGTCAATTCTTTCAGTAAAACTTTAAAGGTCCTAAAGTCATCAAGAACCTCTTCACAACACCACCAGTGCTCATGATTCTCAGATGTCTTATACAAAAATTACTTACCCCATCTTGTTTTTATACCACACTAGCTAAATCCAACGGTATTGTTGATGAATTTATTACATTTGAATGTACAACAAGATTTGGTTACGTTCTGGAAGTTTCTACATAATTTTCTGGTAGTAACATTCTCGTCGTCTGTCTTATTAATTAAGATTGCCATATCGAGTGTCATACTCGGAATCTCAGCACTACATTAGCTACTAATTGATTTGATGCAAAAACATGCTATCCACTCCATTTTCATACCCTTTTACCATGCAGCAATATTGCCATTGAATATATTCTTCCACCAAGTAACATCTGAGATTTGCATTTCGAGGAATGGAATGCGGTTTTCATGTCACTTTTTTATTCCTGTAATATCTTTATAGTACTAGACTTTGTAGTTATTTCTAGTGTTAATATAAATACTGATTTGTTGGCTAAACGTTTTAGGAAAAGTGTATGACTAAGTGATCATTGACTTGTGAATCAACATAAGTTGTCAGTTTTTATTGAGTTTTATTGAAAAGTACATGCGAGTTGTAATAAAGTTTGTGAAATTTGGCCTTTTGAAAAAATTCACTGATACTTTATCAACGATGGCCAATGTCTGTAGCACTTTCAATATTGATGACATACCTGTGCAATAACCCACTTAAAATACCAATTTTCTAAATTCCTCAACCACAGTGATTTTGTTTATTTCAAATGGAAGTGACCTTCGTAGGTGGAGATTCAAACTCACAATCTCTCATGTTGCGTTGCTTTTCTAACTGCTAAACAACTGGTTGAAAACATTACTGCTATTTATTCGTTAGTATTTCGGCGTAACATGTTGGCTTGGCTGTAATTGTCATTACATTGACATCTTTAACAAAACAGTGTCATCCCTGTGTGGGTTGGCAAACTGATGTCAATGGACCTACATTGCTAAAAACATACACTCGTAGTTTCCGATTCATCTATTATATTTATTTTATATTTCATCCTCTAATTCTAAATTGATTAGGAAAGGAATGAATTGTGGTCTTTAATTATACGGCAACTAAAACTAAAGAACTGCCAGATCCTGTCGTTTCATTAGTATTATTTTCATCCACTAAGAAGCACTCCCAAACACTCTTCCACATCACTTTGGTGTTCCACAGGGACCAGTTCTATGCTCTACACTATTTCTCGCAGTTATACGCTTTGGCCATTGCTTTAATTGCTCTTACTATTATTTGCTGGTAATTGCGCAAATTGGGATCAGGTGTGAAGCTAATGGACGAGATTTTATAGTCTTCAGTATTCAGACAATTAATTATGTTTGCATTTAGGGAATCTCTTCCCACTCATGCGCATATACTGTAAATGTACATAGCAAAGATTCCATGATTCTTACTCAACTGTACCGCACGATTATTGATGTCAATATATTAACACATTCTCTCTTCACAAATATTTTGATTATGTATATAATACTAGATTCAAGTGGATCTGTAAAACTTTTGCACAATGACATAGCCTAGCTATGATTATAAAATAAAGTATAATACAAACTGTGACCATAGCATACCATAATCTAATACTGTCTGCGGTATCATTCTCACATGAATAACAGTGGATTGGGCCCAGTGCTATGGTGAGGATGGATAATCAATCCATCTATTACTGTAGTCAAGATAGTAGATTATATGTTTTTGTTGGCATCTGTTGATAACTTACTCTTCGCCGATTTGAGAATTTTCTTGGATAAACACCGATAGACAATTGCCCTTTAAATATGAAATAATTATATTTTGGTGGTTACTAGTATTCAGATCATCGTATGAATCTAAAGATTTTTTAAGATAAAGAAAACATGATTTCTAAAGTGAATGAAGCAATGAAGATTACGTAAGAACAGATTTTGTTTTGTATCACCTTAACAAGGACAGATTTTAAGTCTCTTTCGCTGCCTTTGCTTTTGCAATACGTTATAGTTATCAATACTTTTTTATCGAGAAATAACATTTCCTTAATAATTCTTTTTAAGTCTGATAATTCTGTGAGTCAAGCATTGTTTAAACGCCTATTATTGTTGATCATGTAACAGTATTTTACCAGCAGTTCGTTTAATTTCGTGAATTAATAATTATTATACAGTAGTTTTTTACTCAAGAAATATCTGCAAAATACATAAAAATACAACAAATAAGTAGATGATCACACAATAGCCACAAATTCTGCTCCTTTCTTTCAATAAAAGTGTAAATTTAATATGTAAACATATCTCAACCAGTTATATTATATTTTCCAGTAGTAAACCAATGGTTCTCCAACTTCTTCGTGATCCATCTTGAGTCAGTGTTTTTTATGTCAACACATTAGTATCAACGCCAGTGTGATCACATTCCGCAGTTTAAGAAGCGCTGTAATTCGACAAGAGACAAAACCATGACAAAAATAACCAGGATTTCTGTAAAGTATCATGAAACCCACAGAAATTTCCTTCGATAAGTCTAAAGAAAAGAATCTTATTACATATATGCGAAAGCTTGTTTACAAATAAATTAGTCTCAAAAGGTGTTACCTCATTTTCTCTTACTTTACAAGACTAATACGGCTACTTATATTCTACATTTATGTACCAATTTAAGTAACAACCTACAGTTTCAGCAATAAATTACTCAACTGTAGCTTTTAGCTGGTTTCAGTTTTGTTATTGCATATTCATTCCCGAAATGCATTTTCATCCTTGAAATACATTTTCATCATTGAAATACATTTTGATCCTTGAAATATATTATCATTATTGAAATATATTTTCATTCTTAAAATACATTTTCATCCTCGAAATACATTTTCATCCTTGAAATACATTTTCATCATTGAAATACATTTTGATCCTTGAAATATATTATCATTATTGAAATACATTTTCATTCTTAAAATACATTTTCATTCTCGAAATACATTTTCATCCTTGAAATACATTTTCATCCTTGAAATACATTTTCATCATTGAAATACATTTTGATCCTTAAAATATATTATTATTGAAATACATTTTTATTCTTAAAATACATTTTCATCCTCGAAATACATTTTCATCCTTGAAATACATTTTCATCCTTGAAATACATTTTCATTCTTGAAATACATTTTCATTTTTGAAATACATTTTTATCCTCGAAATACATTTTCATCCTCGAAATACATTTTCATCCTCGAAATACATTTTCATCCTCGAAATACACTTTCATCCTCGAAATACACCTTTATCCCATGTCCTGCTAAGCCATAAATAGCCTCATTAAACACAAGTATAATAATACAATCTAGTGTGACAGGCATTAAAAGAATAATATTAGGGTAATCCATTAGTATCTTGATATTTTTCCAGAATATTTCAAGAATATTTCCAAAACGAGAGCTATAATATTGAAAGGAAGGTACTTCATGATGACTTTTCGATTGCATTGCTATTTCTTGTACTGAAAATGAGATTTCTTAGTTTTTGTCGCATCTTGTAAGTAGTAGTAGTAGGTGCCAATAATGAAGGTGGTAAGGATAAAGATGATGGCACCACTGCTCACGCCGATGATGATGTATTTTATGTTCTCACCATGCTTATCGGTATCACCCTTATTGGTATCACCCTTATCGGTATCACCCTTATTGGTATCACCCTTATCGGTATCACCCTTATTGGTATCATCCTTATCGGTATCACCCTTATCGGTATCATCCTTATCGGTATCATCCTTATCGGTACTCGTTGAGTTTCTTGTGGTTGTCGGTAACAGCGTCGTTAATTTTTGTATCACACCCGGTGTTTTGTTCTTGCACGGGAGCGGCCCGACACGTTTGCACTTTTCAGAACCATGCGGTTCACAAACTCCTGTGGTTTGTTGAAAATACAATCACTGATTTATTTGTGGACATAAGCGATTATAATCATATTGTGCTTGACCAAATTGCGTTGGTCACTATATAGGTCTATAATATCGGTCACTGTCACCTGTAGCTTAGTGTTGCTTACATTTAGTGATACGTCTAGTCACTAGAGCTATCCATACCACTGGTCATCACATATGTTCATGCCTTAGGTGAGCGTAATTATCTGTACAACTAGCCACTACACTTGTATCCAAAGCATTGGTCACTAAGCTTGTTCATGCTATTGGTGACATATTTCCGTTTCTACTGTTTGTCACAGATCACGTCAGTTGTACATCTTACTGTTGACTGTAGTCGGTCATACTACTATGGATTATGGTCATCACAGTTGGTCACTATGGTTGCTCATCACAGTTAACCATACTACTGTTGACCATGGTCAAAATAGTTCGTAAATCGTACTACTTTTATGGACCATGGTCGCTACAGTTGTACTATTGTCGACCATGGTCACTGTTGACTCCGCCTCCTGTCAAACATTACGAGGGGTGTCCCATAAGTTTCTGGCCTAACCACGAAGGACTTATGGCATGTGAACCAAACTTACCCATTGACAAGACCCATCTATCAGATGATCAAAGGGAACTTAAAAGTCATTTAGTTGTGCATCTG
>WURV02101324.1:0-20067 GCA_011762755.2 Epimenia babai | reverse complement strand
AGGTTTTGGTGCTACTTTATAATTAAATGTCAGTCGCATGTACAACATTACCCTGTTACATCCCTAATATATTTTTAAAGTAAACCATTCACGACGTATCTTTCTCAATATTCAAGCACGAAAATCTTGCTCATTTCCTATCGTGGAAGGCGTGGGAAAAAATCCCTGGTTTGTGCTGGTTCGAACTAGCAACCTCTCGCATGAAAGGCAGCGCTTCTAACCACTACACTACTAGCGCCAACCAAAAAAAATACGAACATCAGCAGAAGTTGCTTCCCCTACCTGCAATGACGATACTATGAATAAAACTAGAAGAGACCAACCCGAGGACGAAATCTGACAAAAGGCAGACCTGTGCGATAGGGGACTCTTGAGAAGACTTTAAGAAAATGTTAACATTGGATGGATGGGCGGACAGATGGACAGACAGAGGACAAACACCGATCAGAAGAGCTCACCGAGCATAAACTCAGGTGAGCTAATAAAAACCTTGCATAACAACACTGCAAAGATCATCCAGAACCGCAAAATTTTTGCCAAAAAAGCCATTGGTAATAAATATATTGAATAGAATGGGTACTTAAACTGGGATAATGTTATTTTTATCCAAAATTGAAAATTTTCATGTATTACCTATTTATTTCGCTAGCACACACATACACACAGCACATATCATGTTGAAATTTTAGAATATAACGCAATAAAAGTACAAATGATCAAATAAACCAAAAACCCAACTAATAGAATGTCGATAGTATGGAAGTCATCTCTATTGGACAAAGGGGCAATGAACAATGCATGGATAGGTTTTAAATACATTTGTGCAGTTAAAAACTATCATAGCAATTTGCCCCTAAGAACTCAAGAGCATTTTTCTCCGTTGAAACAGCATGATATAGTAAATACAAATTTATTTTACCGAACATAGAAACCGTAAAAAAATTAAATCTTAAAAACACGCAAGGAATGTTTTAATAACATTTCAAATGCTTTTGGACCATTAACATTTTAAGATGTCAATATTTATTAATTTGGAAATAACTAATTCGTGTATTTATTTATAATCATGCTGCTTGAAAGAGTCTATTTTCCTATGCTCTTAGTTCTCACCCTACATTGTAGATTTTTAGATGGCTGTCCCATCAGAATCAGTCCTGGATACTTTATGTATTGGGCTGAAAAATTACATATTTATGTACTTAATTAAAAATTAAATACTCCATATGAATCTTTCAAAGTTCCACATGATATTTTTTGTGTGAACATATGCGAGAAAACCAATATGTGAACAAGCAAATGTTTACAGTAAATTAGCTATTTATGAATTACTTAAGATATTTGGCGCAGCGAACTAGTGCGATCCACTCGCGGATGTTCTGCAGTGACACCAGCGTATATTCTAAGGCTATCACTAACCCTAATCCGGATCTTACCACTTCACTGCGCCAAAGATTTTAATTTACGCTGGGGTTAGTCGTCCAGTACCAGATGATGACTTTTAATTACTCCTCGTCCGATAAACAGAAGTGATGTCAGTAAACTACTGGAGACACAATGAAATATCCCCAATACATTTGTCCCAGTCAATTCAATTAATATTATTTTTCTGTTATATGCACATATGACCCTAGACGAAGGCACATGGTCAAAAACACTCAAAAAAAAACTGTTGGTACTTTTGAACAGCAGGATTTTGTTAAATTTTAGAAACGTGAAATACGGACACATGCTGCAGCCAGTAAATGACTGTAGTGCACAATAAATCAGGATTTGAATTATGAAATAAATTTGGCTTACATTAACGGTGGAAAAAAATTTCAAATTAAAAGCCAAGGAAAGCGAATACCATGTATGTTTGTTGTATATAATTAACAATTTTGCATAATATATATATTGTTAAATCAACAATAAAATGAAATAAATAAATATCTTTAGTTGACTTAAATTGATTTGAGAGTTTCTTTACGATAGCTCTCAAAAGCGCTTCAACATCCAGGTTACAAATAAAAACTAAAATATAATATAGGCAATATAGACATTACACAACAGAACTACAGGGGGCAAAACTGATAAACCTAAAGAATCATATAAACAGAATATTAAATTTCATTTGATATGAAATAAAAACCTGAAATAAAATTGATATAAATATGAAATAAAACCTTTAATATTCAATCCATGGCATCGATATTATTCGTTCATCTGTCGTGGAAAAGATATTTTTTAAAACGCCCTTCTTGTTTACTTGATTAACTGGGAAATGCCATCCGGTATTATGGATAATCCGTAGATTATCGTATAAGTTTATGTAAAGAAAGAATATATTGGAATATAACCCAAACGGTATCTTATTGGAATGTTTCTCAACACAGCTATTATTTTTTCGTGTCTCACGATGATAAATGCCACTATCGGCAGTTCGGCATGTATATCATTATATATTTTTATACAATGTAATACCAGTTACCGGACGAATAGTAATTAAATGCAGTCGTCCGCTACAGGACGACTAACCACAGCGTTGAATTTAATGCTTAATAGCTCATGTACTGCACATGGTTCTCCACCACTTAAGTGTAGCAGATAACCAATATTAAAAATTACATATACATCAAATCCAATCATCTCCAAGTAATCTGACCCGACACTATACAATCTCATTATAAAGAACTATTAATCGCCAATGATCGAATTGTAAATGAGCTTGAAATGAAAGTGATTGCATGTTATTAAAACTAATATTCTATCCTTGCCATATACGTACAGGCGACAGTGTACAGGGCCAATTTGTTTGACAGGGGTATACGTGAGCCTCCATTTTCTGGCGGTCGCTAACTCCGTCAGACCTCCTACAGGATTCTTGTCGAATTTTGGATCCCAGACGTGGATGCACGGAAAGATGGTAGACATCTTGGTTTTTAATTTTGTTACTAAATTCAATAAACCGGAAGTGTCCGGTGTCCTAGAGATAGTAGAGATACAACTACTTGTAATAAAATCGTTAAGATTAGTTTAAATAAATTAATCATTACATTCTTAAGATTACAGAAGTGTTTAATGTTAAAACAAAATTTTGCTGGTGTGACGCCCTTGCTCCCAGTGCTGTGTCTCTCAACGAGCTCGCTGCAAGGTTACTCTGCAACGGTGACTCTCGTAATCCCAGATCTAAATGTTTTTCGAAAATATTTTTACTATGGAAAAGTCTATTCCAGTCAAGAAAGCCTAGTTTAGAAATATTGTGACACAGGTATAAACCACCATCAATATATCAACAGTCTGACCTCACCTCTTCCCTTTTTGATGGCGAATAAAGAATTTGCAATTCCATAAACTTTTCTTTGGTAGTTGGAAATGGGGCCCATGAACGAATGAGCCCATAAGTGAGTTTTAATGTAAACATTTCTAAAATCAGGAGAGTGTGTATCTATGTGTTATGATTAATTACATTGAAATTTGCAAAATACTAGTGCTGGGTCCACCATCTTGGATCAAAGATAATGAAACAATTCATGCAATGAAAACACGTCTTTAACCGCGCATGAAGGCCAAATTGGTTACCTCAACAGAGGTGGTAGTAGACCAAATGTTTTAAGCTTTCTAGCTATAGAAAAGTATTCTATCCGCATATTTGCTTAGAATCAAAGGCTCATTCCATTGTGCTTGCTGAAGGATATATGAAGCATTGAAGATAAGACGACAGGCAAAATCCAAGTTGTTTTGTTTCATCATAAAAATTAATGAGCGCACAGGTCAATGCTTGTTATGGCAACGTTGACGAGTCCTGCATGTGATTTACTGTAGCTACGTGTCAAGCAACATTCAAGAATTACACGGATCATGACTGCCGGACAGTTTGGTCAGTAAGATTGGGGCTTACGAACCTCAAGTATCTCCAAATTCTGCAACTTAATTAAACTATGTGGTCAGAAAAACAGACTAAAATAAACGACAATGATCTCATTCAGAATCACGGTTGACTCCTGTTTTCAGCCTACCTCGTGCATGTATTTCTTGTATATAACATGTATATGTGGCATTTTATTATCTCATACAGAATGAATGACTTGCCTGATGGGATATGAAAGATAAACTCCGCAATCGCACGGCCAATAGAGTAATTATTTTTAAATCTTTATTGCAATTGTGTGATCGGTAAACAAAGTCTATTTTAGTGTGCTAAATATGCAGGAGTTATTTGTGGTAATAAGGGTATTGCGTCCGACGCTTCCTGGCATCCTTCAGGCCTTGATAATACCCGGTGTGGTACCCACTCATGTACCAAGACATCAGCATGCTGCAGAGGCTATCAGAGTCTGTGTCGCTGGCATCATTGGCATCATTGACATATGGCAGAGGAGGGGGAGGGATTGGTGGCACCATCTGGCAAGAGCAGGGCATAAACTCGTCAATATTTACTCACAGACAACAGGCTGCAATAGACTCAATATATACACTTTTGAATAAAACGCCAAGCATGAAAACATGGATGTTTTGGCCAAAAGAACAGCTCATTTCACAAATGTATAATATCCGTTTCCACGGTATGTGACTAAAATGTAAAGTTGGTGGCGTTCTAAAAACAAGATGTTCATTTTCCAATAGAGTAAATTTTATGCAGTAGTCAATCTTTTATTGTAAAAAAGTAAAATCTACCCAGAGCCATAAATGTCACATTGGAAAGTACTGATGCCTGTTTCTGTATCCTCTGTCTAATTACTCTATGGCTAGCTTATCACGTATCGATCTTGTGTATCGGTAAAAAACAACGCATAAATGAATGCATGATAGACAATAGAACAATAGAGAATAGGATTAGAATCAAGGTGAGCCCACGTCTGAAATTGGGGATCACAACTGCCAGATGGCGCATTGGTTGCTCCCAAATTGCCTCACAACTTTATGAGCTGCTATTTCACGGGAAATCTAATGACTTTTTGAGAAGGTGTGTCAACGTGTGCTAATTCGTCATATAGAAAACTCACGGGGAATGTTGGCACTGGCGATGAGTGACTGGATGACCAGAAGTTCGAGGGGAATCCAGGGAAACACATCGGTGGAGGCTGACATAATACATAAGTCATTGATGAAGAAAACATGCAATAGACTGGTATAATTACACGATACGTCACACACTTAATAAACAACCAGAACGATAATTTATTAACCATACGATGACATAATGTCAGCCCTATTACACTTGATCTACAGCAGTCATCATGCGGACATGTTTCAGTGTATCGTACCTCGAATATATTATATCTAATGGTGAATTTTACTTGCGCTATTGAAAAGATACCACAAGGCATTCGTGTAATTGATCAATAGTAAAATTTATTATCGCTATTATATTCCTCTCAACCAATGCACCACCATGCGCAAACAGATCTACAGCAAATGAATTGTACTTTAACTGATGCACAAACCATATTCGAAGAACCCACTAAAAAAGCTCTTGAAAATCTAATTATAAAGGGAAAAGGCGAGGTTTTGGTGCTACTTTATAATTAAATGTCAGTCGCATGTACAACATTACCCTGTTACATCCCTAATATATTTTTATAATAAACAATTTGTAGTGACCTAAATGAAATTCTTAGTAATTATTTTCACTATTATTTTGATTATTTTTTGTGATTTTATTTTCAAATTGAATTACATATTTTTATTTCCATTGCGATATGTTAACTCATTAATTTATTTACATAATTACTTATCACTTGATAAAGCCAGTGGAACTGATGATAGCTTACAGCCTTGCGCCGTGATACTGACATGTGAAATGTTAATAATTATTATAATCCGCTAACTTATATATTATATACCACACACTTGTCGTTGAACAACCCAAACCACTGTCGCAAACACGAAATGATTTATGGAGTAATGCAACATCATGTACACCACATCCCTAACAATGGGTTGTGTGTCTCATGTCCCAAACAATATGAACAGATGTGAGAGATGGGAACAGCAAACACAAACAGCGTGTCTATAATTCACTCAATGCAATATAATTATTCAGTCAATACATGCTCATCAAAAAAGCCCATCAAAATTACTAAATTCTTAGACATTTTTTCGAAAACTCTTAAAATGATTTGAACTATTAAAATGCCCTATCATTACTCAAAATTCAAAATACCGTGATGCGTTTGATCAAAAACTTAAATCAAATCTTATTTGAAGTACGTTTTGCAAATTTACATCAACCATCTATGACAGCTGAACTTAACTAGCAACACACGCAACTGTGTGACTCACGGGTAACATGGACCCGTAATCAGCCTGTCGCTGCTGAGAGTGGTGTCCCGCGCGATGTGGGTAACTGGTAGTGTCATCTTTCTTCGACTGGCTCGGTGAATTTCCCGACCTCATGTTTGGCCGTTTCTGGGAATATTGTCCGTCGCCGTGCCATTCTGCCTCTGACTAACAAAAAGCAAATACTTTCATTATTATTAATTGGACGAATTTCAAATCCTTGACGAGCCACCAATGCCCCATCGGGCGGCTGTGATCCATGTTTCTGTAACCCTCAGCCAGACACCTAAAAGACGAGGCTCATGTATTGCGATTCATGAGGCATGTCTGCTTACATTCCTACATTTTGCCTACAACACATAGATGACTAGGTTGATGTGATGTGGTGGCTCGCAGAAAATGGTCACCCATCAATGTACTCGCAGGTTCGAGGTAGTTTAACTACGATAACGGGGTAAGCGTGGTAAACGCTATACCAGGCCGATACCGTTATCAACTACAACGCTTGAAAATATGTCAGATACATTTGTATAGTAGAGAATATCCTAGTTTATATAATGAACAAAACAATGTAACCATGAACCAGGATATAACTCTGGAGCAGGAAGAAAGTAGAAGTAATATTTAAAGAGTTTTATTCCTAAATAATCAGTAAGATCATTATTCCCGTTAAGTGTTTTCACATTATATCTATGACAAAAATACTTTATCCCAATGGGTCAGGTCGACCGAGACATTAGGGAGGTTAAAAATCTTCAGCGGTGTCAATATAGGGATTCCCCTGTTTACGATCCAATAACGCCGAAGACCTCAAGATCATAAAATATCTTAGTTGCAGATTGTCTGATTCTACGATTTGCATTCGTTAAATATGAGCCAGAAAGTCTTGTTTTGCTTTTACTTACAATACGAGGATCTGGTACGCGTACTAATTTCGCTACGGTAAATTTTATTATGGATAAGTTAAATAAATAAATTATGGATGAATAGAGAATAAATTCCATTTAAATAGATTTACTCGATCTTTTATTCCAATGTGTCATTACAATTATCTACATTGAATTTAGTAAAAGTCCGATGCTCGAGAATTTGGCGATTCAGATTTAGTGGCTTCAACCTTTAAAATGACTTCCACATCATCTAACATATCATTTACCGAAGACTATCAAAAACCAATTCACTCTCGTTGTGAAGATTTATGCCGGCCATTTTGATTTTACTGTCAAATTTGAAGCGGTCAAGGTTGTAACAAACGTCGTTGCAGGTGTAAAACTTAACGAGCTTTCCACAAGCTACGGCGGATTTCGATCTATGTAGACATTATAGCAAACACTGCCAAGATTATTAACCTCCCTATTGATAAGCACCTGTAAAATTTAATTACATTTCAACAGAGGTAATAGTATAGTAATAGTAAAATTCACTTCATTTCACTGACCTCCATGTCCGACATAAATTGATTTCTCAAATTTCGAGGCGGCAGAATATCAGCGAGATTCTGTTGCTCTTCGTTTCCATAATTCGTGTATCGCACGAAGCAAGTCTCATCTGCCAGATTGATTGTGAGAATCTCGCACTGGTAGGGGAGACCATCTTCAGAGAATATTGCGGTACACATGTCTCCAACCTTCCACTGGGAAGAGCAAATGGATTGAATTGAAATCACTGAGAAGCCTTGTCAGTAAAATGTAGGAGCAATTCACTTCAATACTGATGGATCTCACAAAATAAGGAAAAAAAAATTGCCTGTGTTATTGTAATCCTGAGTCAAAACTTGGGGGGGTTAGCGTAGTGATTATTGCTTGACTTTGGTCCCTTGTTCCCACTCTAACCTGTGGCCCTTTTTCACAAAATATTTCACCCTCTGCCAATGGAGGTCTGGATAGCCGTTGCAGTTTGGTTCTGTTCGGACTTTTCCCCCGCTGACCAGGCTGTGCTTCAGATGGTCTATGGATGGTCTCTATGTCGCTTACCTCCCCATTATGTTGTCATCTCATTGTAAATAACCATTAACTTTTTATCGACTTAGCGGAGTATGCGACACATGTAGCCTGTATGTAGATGTTTGTAGCAAGTGGTGTGGATAGAAAACCTCCAGCTCTCTGCCAAGATTTTTCACAATCAGTTTATGAGTGACACAAATAAATTTGTTGTGTTAATCACATTTCTAGGGGAGAATTGAAAAAGGCCATGAGGCCCACACAGCGGTTCAAGTAACCGGCCTATTCTTATCTAAGG
Organism: Epimenia babai; assembly: GCA_011762755.2. Classification (NCBI taxonomy): domain Eukaryota; kingdom Metazoa; phylum Mollusca; class Solenogastres; order Cavibelonia; family Epimeniidae; genus Epimenia; species Epimenia babai. The sequence goes on along the minus strand of WURV02101324.1, from coordinate 11,571 downwards.
CCAAACATGAAATAGTGGTTGGATTATTGGACTGCAATGCGCAAGACCACATTTCAAATCTATATATTTAAGCAGATGTAATAGTGCAGCATTTTTCTTGAATAGACATGGTAGACATTACTAGTAAAATCATATTTGATGAAGTTTATTTCAATCAATCTAGGTTCACTAGGATAATGAGATACAATCAGCCTACCATCATTTAATTTTTGCAACAAAAATTCCCCTTGGAAAAGTAAAATTATGACATTAATTCATTTCATTAACACCAATAACACTATGTTCATAGACATATTTAAATATGATTAGGAATTCACAGTTAACAATCAATGTTTAGGAAATAACCGCGTTTAATTAATTTATTAAATAATTTCTGTTCACTGCTTGAAACATATGAATGCAATGCTACAATTTTACACATTATGGCTGATGAATACTTTGTATTTTTTCTTGTTGCGGACATTTTTCTTTTTCTTCTTGTTTTGAATGGGTTTTGACTGGGCAGTTGATGTTTCTTTAAGTACTGGATTGCCAGGGGATATTTTAGCCTGCAAGCAAATGTAAGAGTCAATAAATTAAAATTTAAATGAATGTAAAAAATATTCAATATAGTAAACAAACAGGAGAGTGACTAATGAAAACATTTCTGCATAATGACAACAAAGATGTTAAATGGAAATTATTTTAATTTAGTCATCCTGTAAAATGACGGCCCTGCAGCCGATTACAAGATTAAGAACTAATACAATGGTAGCGCCATCTATGTGATAAGCTATTTTTGATCGCTCTATTAAACTTCATCATCTTTACTTGCCAGATATACATTAAAATGAAATAAAAACTCTAGCCTAAAAGATAGGAACTAGGGAAAAAACATCCCGAAAGAAAACGTTCCAAGACAAAAATATTGCATGAGTACAACCCTCAAAGAGAAAATGCTCCATGACAAACGCACCCATACATTTTGACCCAGGCAATACTTCAGCAGAAAATGTATAATTTTTATATACAGGAAATCAGCAATAATTTTCTATCTCGGCTGTTTCCTCCCATTTCTATCATCTTTTTCTATCATGCCGATGTTGAGTTGCTGTTGGTGAAGTAATATGGGCATGCATTACGCAGTGCTATTTTTAATTGGTAGATTTCTGCCATTTCAGCGATGACGGATATTCACATTCAAGCACAATGAATTATTAATATAAGAACTGTATTATGGTATGTGTTTGGTCCAGTAGTCTATATCAATGACACTGGAGATTACATCTCATGATGGGGGTTACAGCATCATGCAGCCACACCAACATGATCGTCCCTCTATTTAGTATGACAATAGGCACGATTAAGCCATATAGACTTAGTTTCTTGAATAATACGCATCAATATACCAGTAGTCGACAGTGACCCATTGCATAGGTGGGAATATTTTTATTGGTAGATCAATATAATCATCTATTTATACATCAAATTGGGTTGTTTAGCCAAATCTCCCAACAAAAGTCTGCCTCTATATCTCAATTGACACTAACGGCTTTGACGATCTAAGATGAAAGTGATATCTCACTCGATAATATCTGGTGAAATCATTGCCTGGATAAAAATGCCTGGATTCTTTGTCTTGGGGTATTTTTTTGGCTAAGTTTTCTCTCAAGGCATTTTTGTCATGATTTTCTCTTTGGACATTTTCGTATATAGTGTCTATCTCAGGCCTTTCTTGACGGCGAGCGTTTTCTTCCGGGAGTCAACATATGAGGATATGTTTATGTTTATTTATCAATGTACTTGTGTTTAGTGATTAAGATTTATATGAAAACAATGCAAGACTTTAAAATGGGATTTATGTATGGAAGAGACAGTTTAAGTAATTTCCTCAACATGCAGCCTCAGTCCAGAACACTGGTATTGTTATGGAAATAAGAAATGGCTGAGTCAACAAGGATATAAACTAATAAGTCCATTCAATGACACTGTAAGCTAAAAGCTTTATGGAGGAAACTAATGCAATGATTTTGCACCTTTATTCCAGAGACAGCTTCATCATAAGCCTTGATAAGTGCTGTGTCATCCCATATATCATCGTCCACCTGCCATAAATAAGCCAAATACATATAAATTATATATTTTTAATATTTTCCATACACATTGCATGGTCTCTGATTTTAGTTATAAATAAAATTGAAGTTGTAAGTTCTCTGCTCAGTGTGTTATCATGTCTATAGTCAACTTCCAGCCTGTCAATCATTGATTCATCGTTACTCTTGTCAACAGTGTTGAGAACAATCAACCTATGCCCAACGTTGACTTCATGGCATTTGATTTATCATATATCCATGTTATGTATGACACCTTGCTGACACTCCTATTTACAATAAATACAATAATTACGCAATTCCTAACATTATCGTTGCGCAAGTATTACTAAAATCTAACATATATTCTTTATTACAAACCACATCTCCTCGTTTGAATATAACGAAATCGTTATTATTCGTTGAGGCTGCCATGTCAGAAGGGCGATAAATTTGTCGTTACATTTTACGAACTGTCCTGAAAAAAAATGCAGTCCTAATTTTTCATTTATCGTTCATCCTGGCTTACAGGTAAATATCATCAAAGACTTAGTTGGACACAATGCCCGATGGCCAGCAACGTATTTATAACCGAATAAAGAGATTAAATATACATGTCGATCCATTAATAGAATACGAAATAAAAATCACAATGTTAATGTTGCATTAAACACAGAATTCATCCAGACCTAAACATAAGTCGATTACTGTAAATTACATTTTATTTGATTACATAAGCAGGTTGTGTTATAGTTTTCACAGATGAAGACGACTTTGTAATCGTTACTCAACCTTTCTATATAGATTGGTTATTCTGATTGTGATCTGTACAGTGCATACCTCGCGCTGCGAGTATTATCGCACTTTACAAGAGAGACAAACAGAAGGGCCAAAAAGGGCCAAAGGGCTTGGAGAAAAAGAATAAATTTTAATGTCCGATGAGTGTGAGGACAATAAAACATAGAGGGGCGTCCAGTCTCATGATGTGAGCTTTAGGCTCATGAGTCTATGCTGGAATGTTGCAAGAGTAGTGGCGTTCGTGATGGATATTGGTAGTTAGTTGAGATGTAATCCTTTTATGTAAGTGTTTTGTGATATGAGTCAGCACGATATAGTAAGAAAATTGAAAAAAATATTTTAGACTATTTTGGAAATCGCGCATTGTATATTTTGGTCCTAATATAAATGTTATCCACATGAAAGTAAAAATGTAAAGAAAGGGAAATATAAATATTTTTCTTCTCCACAAGTTTTGATAAGGAGTTTCAGTAATAATACAAAGGGCGTAATAATTGTGTATCGATTACACGAGAAATCCTATAAAAACCGTTTTAGAGGATCTCTAGATGACACGGGGTCAAGTGAGCCCGCAATAATCAATGGCACCAAGGGCAACAGATATTGATACTAGTAAAGAAACCTGTGTATTACTTTTAAATCCGTTGTTTACTTAATCTATTTAGTTATTTTCGTGTATCAGACTAAGTTTCTAATAAAAAAAATTCGACATTTTTTAAATAGAGGAATTGAAAGATGTACATATGGCGTTTTTGGCTGAGAACGCCTTCAACCCCTGCCCCCAATGGGGTCTGGTTAGCCCTTGCAGTGTGGTTCTATTAGGGCATGTTCCCGCTGACGTGGCTGTGTTTCAGATGCTCTATGTATGATCTCTATGTCGCTTACCTGCCTGCTATGTCGACATGTCATTGTAAATAACTATTAACTTTTCATAGATTAGTTTAGGAAGCTCATTAGCGTTGTAGTGATAATCTATATGTGTGTTTTTTCTGGCGTTCCTTAGGCCACATGAATGTTTTCAAATATTGTATTTATTGATGTAAAGTGGGTTAGACAGACACAATGCACTTTAAATCCAATATATTTCATTTCACTTTAAAGGCTTAGCGGAGTGTGTGACATGGGTGGCATGCAAACGTTTGGAACAAGTAGAGTGAATGGGAAAAGTCAATTGTCTGCCCAGACTCATTGTGTCTTTCACACTAGGTATTTTTCCCTCACCCCTTATTAGTGAGGCTAATCAAATTGCCGTAATTGATTTTAAATTGGCTGACAATAGTAGATTGTCAAATATAGACTGGGGGTGCATTGAAGAGGCTGGGTGCAGCAGCGTAAAAAGCGCGATTCCCGATATCAGCAGGTTTTGTAAGAAGGACTGCAAGCGTGAGGGAGGAAGACGAGCCAGTTGAACGCACAGACGTGTTGATTTGAAGCCATCAATGTTGCGGATATCTATCCCTCACACCTTTCTATGAGGATGTGGGCATGTGGCTATAATTCGTGGGGGGGGGGGGCTTTTTTGTTTATCGAGTCTATTTTACCCTTTTATTGCACTTCAGTTTCGTTTATACTACAATTGACGACATGTAACTAAGCGCGTTATAAGCATTCTCTACATAGCACTCGATTGCGTTTGCGGGCCCAATTGCGTTCCGTTCAACACGTACATGTGACAAATTAAGTAACGGTAACCAAAAGTAAAAGTTTGATTTCCGTATTATTGATTGAATATTCTATGTAATAGATCTCTCAGGTCAGTTCAACTATTTGATGCTTTATAAGTCTTTCTTATTAATACACAATGACTCGATTTGCTCGTGGACCTGTGGTAAAGAAAAAGAGAGTGGAAAATAGCACTCCGTGGATTATTACGAATATTGAAAATGAGGCTCTTAGTCTTAAAGAATCCGAAAAAACAGTTGGCTCCGAGTCTAAAGCGATCAACCAAGCTTCACAAGAATTTAACACAGGAGCCAGCGCTGTGAATTCTGCAAAAAGATCCCCTCAAAAAAAAAAGAAAATTGCTGGCCTGGGCGATTCTACGGAGGTTTGTAATAATCATTATAGGCGATTAGATTTAAAGATACAGTCGGCTATTACCTATTACACAATTCAGTTTGCATAAAATTGTTAGCTATGTAATTCAAACATCCAGAAAAACCCCCAAAAATAAAAAAAATAATTTGTGCAATTTTGTCATCTTCATTTGCTCTATGCAGCTAAAAGTGGGTGCCAGGCGATTCGACCCATGTCAGCTTCGACCCACATTATAGTAATGAGAGACGGTTCGACCCGATTCATTTTTGACCCAGACGATTCGACCCAGATTATGTGAATATTCCGATGTGTTAAAAAAGTTATTACAGGCCCGTCGACCATTCACCTTAGACTATTTGAACAGTAGCTCAAGGGTTTGATTGGTTGTCATAATTTAATAAGAAAATATGTCATACAAACCATCATTGCATGTTTTGCCGAGCGACATCAGCACAAATACCAATGCTATCTGCTTCGCCAGCTCGTCCGATTTCACAAATCTGTGTATGTTGAATAGCTTGACGAATGGCAGCTTGACAAGCTTAAATGTACCATCCATGAACAATAAACCATTCTTTGGCGGCAGCCAATATCTCCAGCTGCCATTCGGATATGAATAGTAGATGTCTCTGGCCATGAGATTGGATGTCGGCTTTGAGAATATCGGATGGCAGGTGTGACTGATAGATCTGAAATATATCATTGCATACAGAGATATATATAAAAGATATGGATAAAAATACGGTGCAAACATCCGAGACTCATTGAATTCAATTCTATTTGAATTACTACTCATGAGGAGTATGGTACTAGAGGCAATGTCTCATCTATTCTACTGATGACCAGAGCTTGGTACATTGATTACAAAAATGACACGCACCTCAAAAAATAGCGCCCAGGCAGTCAGGCTTATCAATCGCAGTGGCGATATCAAAAATTACGCGGCACAATGGGTCGAATTGTGTGGGTGAATCGTGTAGCCCCCGTGAGCTGAGTGGAATCATCCGGGTCAGTGCCCGGCGTGGGTCGAATAGTCCGACATTCCTAAAAGCGGGTATTTCTGGTTCATAAGATACTCGTGTTTTAGTGAGGGTTCTGTTCACTGTTATTAGTGCAATGGTCACAAAACTATATTTTTAGAAAATGTTCAAAGATAATTATTCATATCAGTATATCGTAACCAGGAAAATGTGGTCGACAAATCTTGGGTAAAAGACTTGATTTGCAAATAATGTGACTTGATTTTGAGTACTATACTTAATTGTATCTGCAACTAACAACTAATTCTATATTTCTTTTTTTCTTAATTTAGATATATTTTTTGTTTTTCTTAATTTACTTTCACATTTGCTACAAGATAAAGAATGGCGAGTCTGTAAGTGTTTTGATGCAGGATGAGAAAAATGAGCTGAAGCGCGAGTGGAGGAATCTTAAAAGAACGCAGAAACGACAGGAGAACCGTCAAAGAGCCATGACACAAAATAGAGTGAGTCTGTTCAAGACATGAGGGTGAAACATGAGGGTGAAACTTACATGAGGCTCGCCTTGTAAAAGTCAAATTGGGTTCCTTTACCGATTCTTTTAGAATGAATATAGCGATACTTGGATATATATATATATATATATATATACACATATTGCGATGCGAGTTCAATAGTGTCGGTAATTTAATATGATGATGTCAGTTGGTAAAAAAACAATGATTCCAGATCTTGATAGTAGATATAATTTATGATTTAATAGATACTAAGTTCTTTATTGTAAAAACTAGAGAAGTTCAGAAGTAGCCTGAAAGGCAGGGTGAAGTATATATCCCGGATATATCATCGTCAAATTGCCAAAATGTGTGCAGGTCTGTTTCAACTGTCGACTGCCCGGCCATACATTGGCTGATTGCCCTACAGCGTCTAAGACTGACAGGAAAATCATGTGTTACAAGTGTGGCTCCACCGAACACATGTCCGATCGATGCAAGGTCAAGGTTAAGCCCGGTATGTACGATAGTAAGGCGATATATTCATTATCCACGCTTGATACGCACACAATCGATGACTTTTAATAAGTTGCGCGATCTATATAATACAGTTTTTACATCCATACACGTCACATGAACATATTGAAGACAGCAGATCACCCGAATGATCATAGAACGATCATATCCTGGTACAGTATACAGTTGATTGTGGATTACGTTTCTCTTGCAGGTCATTACCCGTTCGCCAGGTGTTTCCTTTGCTGCTCTGTGGGCCATATAGCTGGACAGTGTCCCGATAACCCCAAGGGGATTTACCCAAATGGTTCGATACAATACCATTAGCCATTGTCCCGTTGAACCCGGAAATCTGTTTTTAAACACATGTCGAGAAACACAATCTATTAGAAGCGAATGTAACTAATACCGTAAATAATCCGGTTTCTGTGCTGCTTTTTTAATGGTAGCGAGGTCAATAGCACTTGTCATACACAGATAAAATATTACTCTAGCCCGCTTCCAATTTTTATTGCACCATTTATTCAATGCACGAGAATCTTCTCGCTTATTTTGCAAAGATTTGAAGGAATACACGGATAAATCTACATCAAGTCATGGATTCGAACCGTTGACTTCTCGCACTAAATATCGTGGCTGTAACCACTGTAATCATTAATCATCGTGTGGTACAGAGAGCCGTGTGTTTATGGTTCTGGACTCCTGTCACTGATTGGTCAGAGCATCAAAGCTGCGTCATTTAGCTGTTCCAGACTGATATATTTATAATGTCATTTATCTACAATAGCCCCTTCTATAATCGGTAAACGTGTTATCGGAGTATAGATATTTTACATGGCAAGCTGCTCACTACCTTTCTGCGATGAAACGTTAATTAGCGATTGTCACGCGCATCTTAGAGCTGTTACACGAGATGTAAGAGCTGCGATAATAGACAGCTGCACCCACTTGTCATTTTCATCTACCTAGCGGGTTTTTCCGTCTGACAGGTGGGTGCTGCAAGTTATGCGAGTCCGTCGAGCACTTGGCCAAGGATTGCCCCACACATCTGCGCAAGCTCGGTAAGATCCTCGTTGACAGTAAACATTGGCTGACCTAATTTCAGCGTACAGTACATTGTCAATTTAAATAAACATGTTATCTGTATGAAATTGTGATGACTATTAACGTGTCAACGCCGTAAAAGTTATCAGTTTCCGTGTTAGTTATATCGAATATAATTATCAACGTTATATCAACGTAAATTAACTTATTGTTGACCAACTAAAGTTATTATCAACATTAAAACTGTAAGAGTGATAACATCGATAAAAGTCATAACTCAGTTAAAGTGGTAACACTGTAAAATAAAACTGAGTTGGTCTTGTTTTTTGGCATACGCAGCGTTGCAGGGTGACTGATAGAGTTGGTGTCGTATCTCATATGGGTCATATTTGATGCAGGTATCGAGAACAAAGTTTTGCCCAAGATGAAAAAGGGCGCAAATGTGGAGGCGGGTAGCGATGACGAATTTCCAGATGAAGCGGCTAAGAAGAAGCTGGTAAAAGTAGCCACCTTCTAGCGTTGGTATTTGCTAAGCCACGCTGTCTGTCATTGGTAATGTGCGTGTTAATACGTGTTAATACACAATCGATGTAAAGGTATCAGTGTAAGAAAAATCAGTGCAACCGCTGGCACGAATGGAATCTAACTAAATGATTCCATCATCGTGTGTGTCTATACTTGTCTATACTTGTGTATACGCGAGTAGTGTAACGTTATCAGTTATGCGACACGCCCGATGGTGCGGGGTTGGGGGTTAGATCGCAGATTAGATACACAAGATTGACATTTGGACAGTTTTAGTACAATACATCATAAATAGATAAATAGAAGTTCTCATTCGGGCGGAGCGACTGTTTCTGCGGTGTTTCAGCGGTGTTATTCTATCTCCTCACTGTTAGTGGTTCAGGTCGCATCCTCACAAACCAGTACCTTCCACTGTATGACAGGAACAAGATATTCATGCTCGAATATGACGAATATTTTTATTAAAGCAGGTCATTATAAGTTTCGAAGGGTATGACGAAGCAATATTATAAGGGCCACTGACATTTACTACCATGAATAAAGTAGCAGTAAAAAGTCAAACCTTGCCCTTTCTCTTCATCTTTTCTGTCTTTTCTCATGTCGGTTGGATGTCTGTTACAAACGGTGTTTCACTATAGTGCGTGTCCATGCTCTCGCTATGTAATATATATGCCGTGAGCAGTACGTCATAGATCATTGGTTAGTTCGTTAGTGAGTCAGCCAATCAGTGAGAGCGATTTGTGAACCATATGTGGACTCATGTCATATGTTGATATCTGGTAGTGATTTCAGTAACACAATTTATAGTCTGATATTTTTGCCACATTGTTCCGACACTTACAACACAATGTTGGCATACACATGTATAAATAACCAAATACGCGATAATTCCTTAATACGGGCTTTGGTTCTTCTTGAACAGTTGGGTTGACAATACTATAATGGCTAGAAGGTAAACATATATGTGGTGGACTTCTCGAACATAGCAGTATTAAAAAAGTGTATTATTATTATTATTATTAAACAGCAGTAATAAATTAAAGCAGTATTGTCCTGGATGATTTTAGGGCATTATTTTCCAGATCACCTACTTATCACTGTCCAGTACAATGGTGATTTAATAACACCAAAAAGAATAATCTGAACCACATCATGACATGGATTAGACAAAATCGGCCTCATTTATTACAGATGCAACGTTAATTATATTAGTGTTAAAGTTACACAGGCGATGCTTGCACCATTGAATGATAACTCTGCATACCATCGTAAATTGTCAAGCGTAATTGAGAAAACAGGGAATACACACTGAATGTGATAAGTCACCAAAGAATAAAATACGGGAGGACACAAAAGAATAAAATACGGGAGGTCAAAAAATATTGACGAGACCAGAAAGATAGTACTGACATGAAAACTGGCTAGAACATGGTTATATAGAGGCAAGTGTCTGCGTTTCAGATGCTAACGACTCTATTACTGGGTAGAATGTGGTTATATAGAGGCAAGTGTCTGCGTTTCAGATGCTAACGACTGTCTACTACTGGGTAGATGGTGGTTATATAGAGGCAAGTGTCTGCGTTTCAGATGCTAACGACTGTCTACTACTGGGTAGATGGAGGTTCTGCGTGTCAGATGTTAATGACTCTACTATAATAGTAGAGCTCTGCTATGCCTTCATCACCCCATATATAGTCATCACCTAACATAGCAGAAGCAGAATCAGAGTGTGCGGGATTGTGTTGGCATTCGGAGCGGGGGCGTGAAGGTTGGCACAATGGCCCATTTATACATGCGCGATTATTAACCCTTTGCATGCCATGGCTCTGTATAAACTACAAAGCACATGTATATGAGGTATACAATACGCATTATGCTTTATATACATAAAATATTAGACATGTTAGTAATAGTAACACCGGTAATTATAGTAGTTTGATTTAAAAAGGTTAGCTTGACGCAGCGTCGCACTGTTGTCGGGGCTGGTTGCTAGGGTAGTGTACAGCCCAAATTAATTTAGCCACCAAGCGATTCCACAGCTGTCATTCCACAGACTTTGGTTTTTTTACGAATTATAAAGTACGAAGTTCCTTTAGTTGCAAGGGAAAATCTCACTAAAATACCGCAAAACACACCGACCGATCATGTGATTGCTTTTAAAATAGGTCTAATAAGTCGCAGTTCGCTATCTTGGGACACGATAGGCAGATCGTTGTCACGGTGATAGTTGATGAGATGCGATACGTTGTCGAACTCGTGGTCTTTAGTACGCACCTACGGAATAAATACTAAAAGTAACGTAACGTTCGCGAAAATTTTTGTATACGTTATAAAGGCTGGATAAAAACATGAAAATAAATAAAACAAAAGATAAAACGTAATAAATATGCTTATATATTTTAACAGAAGTTAGAAACTAGAGACGAAGAAATAGCGCAGAAAGAACCTAGGAAAATCCGAGTATTGTCACTTGAATGGCAATTTTTCCTGGAGTCAATGTGTGAGCAATAGGCCAAAAGGAGAGAAAAATAAGGATTCTGGAATTAGTAACACAGATGTGTGTTAAAAATACTAGAGAGTGAAAAAATCAGATTACGATGATTTGCAAATGATCTGAAAAACAACTCTTTAAAATGAAATACACATTGAAAAAGACATGTGCGGATGGTAGAAGAAAGACGCATCTCAGAAAGACCATGGCTTGAATATGGCCCAGTCTCGCTAATTATTCGTCTTCTGGTCAACGGTCCGCCTTTAATAGCTTAAAAGTTGATTGATTATTCTTCTGGTAAACGGTCCGCCTTTAATGGCTTAAAAGTTGATTGATTATTCTTCTGGTAAACGGTCCGCCTTTAATGGCTTAAAAGTTGATTGATTATTCTTTTGGTAAATGGTCCGCCTTTAATAGCTTAAAAGTTGATTGATTATTCTTCTGGTAAATGGTCCGCCTTCAATAGCTTAAAAGTTGATTGATTATTCTTCTGGTAAATGGTCCGCCTTTAATAGCTTAAAAGTTGATTGATTATTCTTTTGGTAAATGGTCCGCCTTTAATAGCTTAAAAGTTGATTGATTATTCTTTTGGTAAATGGTCCGCCTTTAATAGCTTA
>WURV02101214.1:0-20078 GCA_011762755.2 Epimenia babai | reverse complement strand
CCCTGGTTTATGCTGGTTCGAACTCACAACCTCTCGCATGAAAGGCAGCGCATCTAACCACTACACCACTGGCGCCAACTTCATGCAACATTTTTTATTCGTTTTGTTTTTTGTTGTTTTTTGTATTTTTTTTAATAGTCAGGTGAGAATCTGGAGGCCTCTCAAGCCTCTTGTTATTCTGTGTATCTTACGATATGGCCAGCATGGCAAGCCGCATCTATAATTTGAAATCACTGTGTGTCCACAGTTTATAGTGAAAGATTCACCCTTTCCCAATAATAATGCTAAACCATACGATATCGTATCACTTTCCAGAACCAACCACAAAGATGCGGTTCCACGTGACTCCGATATCAAAAAGCCAGCAAATGAAAGAACTCCACTAATAGCCACTCCAAATGCGATCATGCAGCAGTCATCCCAGAAAAAGCCCAAAAAACCATCTGCTCTTCTTGCTATAATTAAAACCTATGGCTTGGACTATTTGGGCATCCAGTTTATAGTTGTGTTCTACATCTTTTTTATGTTCATTCAGCCACTTATTCTACAGTGAGTTCACAGTAATTGTAACATCATTTGTTGTACTTTATGAATTTTGTTTGTTTACTTTCGACAAACGCAGTTAATCTTCAGCGGACAGAAAACCAGGTCTTGGGTTTTTGAGAACGGCTGTAATTGATTCCTGGTAACCAAGGTTACTTCATGTGAAGGATAATGCAAACTCAAAAGATGTCATTATTTGTTACCTCTATTTTTAGTAAGGTATAGTGAAATCATTCAAGGAAAAATTGCATTGTTATTATGCATATTTATTCAAGAACAATGTATGCAATAAAACTTGATTAAAATAACTTAAAAGATAAAGGGCATATATAGACTAACTGGTTTATTTTGATCACAAGCTTTCGCATTAACACTATGCTTCATCAGGTGATGAAAGTGGAATTACAGGGCAGGTATATATTCAGATGGTAGCGCACAATTGTCCAATGTAAACGCAACTTCCAAAACACGCATTGTCGCCCAATTACTCCTACGTAATCGCATTGTTCTTAACTGTGTGCATTGTCATATAATTCTTTTGTCACTTTTTCTTTTGTTTTATATATAAAAGTCTATATATATGGTGTTGCCCTTTATCCTTCAAGTAACTATCAATTAGACTAACACGGCTACCCACCCCTATGCCTTAGTAAAATGAGATACAGTAGCTGCAATGAAGAACTTTCTTCACATACATTCAACAGCTTGTGATTTTTTCGCACAGTCCCATGAAGGTTTCACTTTCAGTTTTCAGTCGTTTCATTTCATTCATTCTTGATTAGGAACATGATAGCTCAGTAACTACAGCCCTAGATTATAAACCAGTATGTATGTATTTATAGGCAGATTCCTGAGGCAATCGTGGGCGTGGGCCTTTCTTGGCCCTATCCAAGGCTAGCCTATTAATGTAGATAACATGAGAGTATGATTAGCCACACTTATAAGGGGTGGGGAAAGGACTTAGTGTGAAAAACCCACCGAGTCTTGGCGGACAATTGACCTTTTTCCATTCATGCCACTGGTTCCAAATGTGTACATAGGGCTACATATGTCTCACACTTTGCTAAGTCTATAAAATGTGAATGGTTATTCACAATGAGATGATGACATAGCGGGGAAAGTGACATAGCAACCATCTATATAACATCTGAAGCACAGCTACGCAAGCTGGAAAGAGCCCTAACAAAACCACACTGCAAGGGCTACCGACACCCCCATGGGCAGAAAGGTTTAAGCCATTTTCAGCCCCAAAAATACTGTAAAAAGGTGGTTAACTGGTTACAGCAGGAATTGAACCAGGGACCTGTGGATTCAAGGTCAAATGCTCTAACCGCTATGCCAACTGCACTCTATATAAACTATAAGGCATATGCCTTAAATCCTAGGCAGTACCAAGTGTTTTGTTGGTATTTTTTGTAAGTGAAAATGTTTTCTATCTTTATCTTCATTAATTTTGGGCTCTATTTGACAGATTGCTCATCGATTTCACCCAAAATTCATTACCCTCCCAACAATGGAAAGGATACTTGTTCGCACTGGCTTTATTCTTCTTCACAATTATGATGTCGCTCTGCATACAAAATATCTTTCTCTACAGTCTCCGCCTCGCTGTTAAACTTCGATCAGCCATCATTGCCATGGTTTTCAGAAAGGTCACTGTTAAAGTTATTCTTTTATAGAATACACAATGGAGAAATCCATAATCAGAATCAAAGGGTATTTTTAGGTCACGTTTTAGCATTAGGCTATTGTTTCATGTGAAGTGTGTTTGACAGCTCTGCTATTAAGTACACTTTACACAAATAAATGTAATTTTATTTTCACCTGAGCTCATGCTCGGTGAGCTTTTCTGATCGGAATTTGTCCGTCGTCTGTCTGTCCATCCAATGTTAGCATTTTTATTGAAAAAAATCTCAAAAAACTGCTTATCGCATAGGTCTGCCATTGTTCTACGGATGGTATCTTCTAGATTTGTCTATGGTATCGTATCACAGCTAGGGGAAGTAACCTCTGCCAATGTTCATATTTTAAAATCTTTTTCTCAAGAACTGCTTATTGAAGAGCAGAGGTCTGCTGTTTGGCAGATGTTGTCCTTTGGCTGGTCTCTTCTAAATAAGTTCATGGTATTGCAGCTAGGGGAAGAAACTTCTGCCAATGTTCGTATTTATTATTTAAAAAAAAATTTATCAAGAACCACTTATCGCAAAGATCTGCAATTTGGCAGATACTGTCCTTTGGTTGCTTTGACCTAGATTTGTTCATAGTATCATCATTGCTGCTAGGGGAGGTAACTTCTACTGAGGTTCGTATTTTTTATTTAAAGAACTCGCTTATTGCAAGGGTTCATGTCTGCCTACTGCAAAGGTCTGCCATTTTGCAGATATTGTCTGTATAGGTCTCATTCAGATTTAGGGCAACTCTATTTTGGCAGTTAGATGTGATTTCAGCCAAGGTTTTTCCACTAATCTGTATTCTCTTGTTTCAGTGTCGTAATGGGTATTGTTGGGTCTATTTGACGTCTTGTCTTGTTTAAGTATCATAATGGGTATTGTCAGGTGTCCTTGGCCTCTTGTTCTGTCTTTTTCTCTTTTTCAGGTGAGGATCTTCACACCTATTGGGTCTTGTTATCCCTTTCTAGGTTCCTTTTGGTATACTCAATATTTCGTGAAAAACCAAGATGCCATTTCCTGCCAATGAAATCCTGAGTTACAAATGCCGCCAATCCTTAAGCAGATCCAGCCATATAAGAATACTGTCGTAATTTATGCCGGTAATACATAAAAAATTAGGTCAGCTAAGTGCGCCAGCACCAGCTCAAAACATCACAGTGTTATTGTTGAAACACCTTATTTTTATCTAATATATTTTAAAGCACATTTCACAACATGCATAAATAGGCATTGTAAGGAAAATAAATGTTGAAGAGCAGACTAACAGCCCTCCCTGAGCTATGTCCATGATTAGGCGGCTTTTGATTTTTAAAGAATATAAATGAGATGGTGAAGAAAACTGATTGAGGCTCTCTGAACCATTTATTGTACTGGTTACAGTCCCTTACGATTACCAGTCGTGCCCGGAATGAATCAACAGTGGGCGAAATCATAAACTTGATGGCAGTGGACACTCAGCACCTGCAGCAGCTCTGTATGTACCTGTGGAATGTCACATCTGGCCCAATAGAGATTATCATTGCTCTCGTCCTGTTGTATATCACCATGGGGCCGTCTGTGTTTGCTGGACTGGCCGCGATCGTGCTAATGCTGCCGGTGAACGTGATCACGATGGTCGCGATGGGGCATTACGAGACGAAACAGATGTTGGAGAAGGACAAGAGGGTGAAGATGATGAGCGAGGTGCTCAGTGGAATTAAGGTGAGATCTTTGGGGGTACCAGGGTGAATGGATTAGGTGTGAGGCGTAAAGTTTTTAGAAGTTTCAGAGCGATATGTGTTGGGGTATTGGGGTCAAGTTTTGAAAAAGTGTAAGGATTTTGAGTTCTCTGAATAAAGCCTATAGGGGTGTTGGGGTGAAGTCTTTTGAAGTGTCAGTGTGATGGGTGTTGTTTGTAAATCATCTGAAGACATCGCGGTTAAGTGTTTAGGTTTGCCAGAGTGAAGCTTTCAGGGTGTCTTTGGTGCAGTGTAAGGGTGTAAAGTTGAGGTCTCTAGAGTGTTTTGATGAAATCTTTAGGGTTCTTGGGGTAAGGTCTTTCATGGTGTCTATAAGCGTGAAGTCTTTAGGAGTGTGATAGTGGGGTGCTTACATGTTAAGGTGTTCAGGGGTATAAGACTTGAGATTTTATTTGCATTTGAGTGAGATCTTTAGAGGTGTCAAGAGCGAGTATACTTGGGTATCAGGGTAAGGTTTTGTCAGCTGTTGGAGTGCAATGTTTGTTTCAGCTAATTGGGATGTCTTTGAGGCTTTACAGGGGGGGGGTTATGGCCTTGAAATGAGGTTTTCAGCAGGGTTAGGGTGATATTTGAGTGTATGAGATGTGAACAATGCACATTTGTATCACTTCACATTTATATATTACCTGTAAGGCGTTTGCTATTGTTTACTCACAGGTTCTTAAGTTATATGCATGGGAACCGGCCTTTGAGCAGAAGATCAAGGCTATCAGACAAAATGAGATTGTCATCATGAAGAAGGTCTATTACCTCAATGCCATTGGCATTTTGATGTGGACCATGACGCCATACTTAGTACGTTAACATATTCGCAGTGTTCATTCATTATTTTGAACAGTATCAGAATATGGCAGTGCTATCTCACCTTTGCTTGATCATTAGCACAGGAACAAACATGCAGAAACAACTTGCGGGTAACAAAGTGAGAGTAGAGAACTGAGGCATTGAAGTGAGGGTGGCTGAGTGAGTAGCAACGTGAGAGGGATTAAGTTAGGGTTGCTATGTAAGAGAAACGGCGGGAGGGTAATAAATTGAGGGGAGTGAAGTAAGGGCTGCTATGTAAGAGAAACGAAGGGAGGGTAATAAAGTGAGGGGAGTGAAGTTAGGGTTGCTATGTAAGAGAAATGGAGGGAGGGTAATAAAGTTAGGGGAGTGAAGTAAGGGCTGCTATGTAAGAGAAACAGAGGGAGGGTAATAAAGTTAGGGGAGTGAAGTTAGGGTTGCTATGTAAGAGAAACAGAGGGAGGGTAATCAAGTAGGGGTGGAAAGTTAGGGTTGCTATGTAAGAGAAATGGAGGGAGGGTAATAAAGTTTGGGGAGTGAAGTTAGGGTTGTTATGTAAGAGAAACTAAGGGAGGGTAATCAAGTAGGGGTGTGAAGTTAGGGTTGCTATGTAAGAGAAATGGAGGGAGGGTAATGAAGTTAGGGAACTGAAGTAAGGGCTGCTATGTAAGAGAAACAGAGAGAGGGTAATAAAGTGAGGGGAGTGAAGTTAGGGTTGCTATGTAAGGGAAGCAAAGGGAGGGTAAGAGTGAGGGAGATTCAGTTAGGGTGACTGAGTGATAAATGAAGGGAGGTTAATGAAGTGAGGGTAGGAAAGGCAATAAAATGACAGTAGATGAGGTAGTGGCAGTGAGGGGCGTTTTGGTTACTTAGAGAAATTTGACGAGTGGAGTGGTAGTAATGTGTAATGTGACAGCCCAAGTACTATGTGACAGGCAAGATGCCCTGTTTTCTTAGCATGGTAGAGCCTTTTATAAGCTGCCAAATCAGAAAGAGACAGACATCAGCAGGTGTGGCTAGTGTAGCCACGATACTGTGAATCTCTCTTCATAAGGGTTGATAAGCACATTTACTCGCGGCTCTTTACTACACTGGGAAGTTTTGCTTTAACAATGCGTTTGTTGTTTCTCATTCGTTTGATGTGATGTAATCTAATCACATGATTATATTAATGAATATGCATGCGCCAAGTTCTCCATTTCTTTTGAAATATTACTCTTTTTAATTACTACAATTACCAGCCTGCGATTTAACTCTATTCTATTGCCGCAGCCAGGTATATTTCGAATTTAGTCTCATAGGTATTAACTGTACAGATTTATACATTTTGTAACTGATATTACATGATTTATCACTCTTTATGTTTTCTTTTATACATTTCTAGTGAATATTGCACAATTGTACAATATCATTGAACATTTATTAATTGTCCTCGTGTTGGTTTTCTATTGATTTGGTCATAATATTGCCATGGTAGTAAGGGGAGGTAACTTCTGTTGATGCTAGAAGCTTGTATTTTTACTTGAGAACCCTTAATCGCGGAGGTGACATTTGGCAGATATTGTCCTTGGGTTAGTATCTTTCAGTAATTTTTGTAGTTTTTAATTGAAAAATCTCCATCTCCATGTCTGCTAAGTACAAAGGTGTGTCATTTGGCAGATTTTGTTTGTGTAGGTCTCATTCATATTTGTTTAGTGCATTTCTACTTAGGCAATTACAGGGGATTACAGCAAGGTTCATCCATAAGTCTACATTTTCTTGTTTTGGTATCTTAATTGGTATTTTCAGGTCTCTTTTGCCTCTTGTTTTTGACATCAGGCAGTCTTCTCGTTCTAATATCAAGATGGCCTTATTGGCCTCCTGTGTCTTTTTCTCTTTTTCCACGAGAGGATCTTGAGGCCTCTTTGGCCTTTCGTTTATTTTTGCACAATTTTTTTTAACTTTTCACTGATATTTCAAGTGCTTCTTTTATTTTTATAAGTTATGGGATGTTTTGGATAACCATTCCATCAACATAGAATTGGATGTCTCTCAAGGAACTTATTCTGCACTCATCTACCACTTAATCATCTTAATATACAGAATCATTCTCTATCCCTTAATTAGTAAAGGTCACCATCTCTAACAGTGCACTCTATTTCATAGGTAGTATCCCTAGCAATTTTGCCATCTAAATTTATATTTCACCACACCAACACCTCTACTAGTATACTGTATTCTACAGGTATCCGTAGCCACTTTTGCCACTTACATCTACATTTCCCCAGACCACTACCTCAGCCCAAATAAAGCCTTTGTTGCCATCTCACTGTTCAACATCCTCAGATTTTCTCTCAATCTGTTTCCTGTAGTTATCACAGACGTCGTCCGAGTAAGTAGCTCTAGTGACTAACTGTACTGTATCTAGCTACTGGAATTGTAGACAATATGCCATGTAGCTCATTGTGTTTGTACATTTCATCAGTATTGGACGTAGCGCATCATGCTATACAAGTAAAAATGTGAGGGGTTTCCTGGCGGCTTTTGCAGAGGTAGTAAAATTTTCCCAGCAAAAATACATACCACATGAAGTCATTATAATTAATAAAAGAATACAGAATAGTAGTAGATATCGTTGAAATCAAATTAGAATCTATATATGCTGTTTTTTAGCCTAAATAACCAGTCTAGCGAGTGTAGTTCCTGAGGAATTTTACAGGCCAAAAGCACCTCAAAAGCCCCTGTCTAGCCTGGTGGCCTATGCAGTGTGGTTATGTAACGGTTTCTTACCTCTCTGCACGTGGTTCTGCTTCAGCTGCTCGATAGATGGTCTCTTTCCCCCCTCCCCCAGTATCTCACCACCTTATTGTAAATAATCATCAACTATCCCAGACGTGGCGCGGCATATGTAGGCTGTCTCTAGGCAACCTAGTAAGATTGAATTAGTCCTGTTCATACGGAAAAGGAAGACTGAGGCCTGTACAACGACTACCTGGGTATCCAGCCTTTTGCTAACCGACTGACTTAACTATATGTAATGGTTCAAACACAGATCACAATCTTTAGCAATACTGTGAAATAAAAGATAAAATGTATATAAGGAAATGGTGTAATTAATACAATGAATTTTTACAGGCACGAGTGTCATTAAACAGGATATCGCATTATCTGTGCCAAGACGACCTTGACCCTGACAATGTGAGCCACAGTCAGTCGGAAGGTGCGCTTTGTGCTGATAAATATATTTATTTAGTTTGGTAAATTTCTACTCGTATAGAATTCACTGCTTTAGACTGTGTATACTTGAGTGGCACTGAGTATTTGTTATATAATAATTTTTACTATACCGATATAATAAGCCTCATTTTTTATTGTGGGATATTTTACTCATGTAAACTATGTTTGATACGAAATGACAAAATACCGTATTGCAAACCCTTATGGATGGGCTATCAACCGTTGTTCATATGGACAACTCGTTACGTATACATGCCAGCACCCTAGCTACTGACACCACACACCCCTCTAAATCCTTGGTTTAATAATAAAGTATAGCAAGAGTGACCACATCGCGGAGGTATGGGCGTTGATGAATGTGGCTATCAGTATGAGGGGATGCGACTTTGAACCTGCACACAGCATGGATCATTCCACCCTTTTCTTCATGTAAATGTGCGAGATTTTTGTACTTGAACATTTTGAAAGATATGTACTGAGTTTGAAATTGTGAATTTTTTACAGGTAATAATAACGTAACTTTATTAAGCAAATGTGACTAACATCTCTTCCATCAATACAATAACACTAAAAGCGCACCCATTACCGTTTGCTATTAGCATACAGCTACATGGATCACACACAGAAAAGTGTTTCACTGGAACATTTGATACACTCAGGGGTCGCAGGTTTGTGTGGAAACTATATTTTCAGATGCAGTGATCGTTATAGAGAATGGAAAATTCCAGTGGAGTCCTGACATTGGTTTATGTCTCAATAGGTATGTATTAGGGTGAATATTATCAATTCAGCATGAAGGGTTGAAGCAAGTATCTCCTGTATACGGCACCTACATTCAGAGGAGCACTTCCTCTAAGGACATATCTTAGAGAAGAATATCTTTATTGGTTTTCACCAAAACAAACAGCTGAGTACATCTATAAATTTTATATTGCATTTTTTTTAGCTCACCTGAGCTTATGCTCGGTGAGCTTTTCTGATCGTAGTTCATCCGTTGTCCATCCGTCTGATGTTAACATTATCTTAAAAAAATCTTCTCAAGAACCGCTTATTGTAGAGGTCTGCCATTTGGCAGATATCGTCCTAGGGTTGGTCCATTCTAGATTTGTTCATGGTATCATCATCGCAGCTAGGGGAGGTAACTTCTGCCGATGTTTGCATTTTTTTCTTAAAAAGCTTCTAAAGAAGCGCTTATAACAGAGGTCTGTATTTGGCAGATATTGTCCTTGGGTTGGTCTTTTCTAGATTTGATCATGGCATCGTTATTGCACATAAGGGAAGTAACTTATGCTGATCATGCTGTTCGTATTTTTTCTTGGAAAAATCGTCTCAATAACCGCTTATCGCAGGGGTCTGCCATTTGGCGAATGTTGTCTTTGGGTTAGTATCTTTTTAGATTTTATTCAACATCTCGTCATGGGAGCAAAGGGGGTAATTTTTATTGAATTTTTAATTTAAAAATTCTTATCTCCATGTCAGCTTGGTGCGAAAGTCTGCCATTTGGCAGATATTGTCTGTGTAGGTTTTATTCAGATTTGTTTAGGACATCTCTGTTTTGGGTATTGTTGGGTCTCTTTGGCCTCTTGCCTTGTTTCAGTATCATGATGGGTTTTGTCTAGTCTTTTTTCTTGGCCTCCTGTTCTGTCTTTTTCTCTTTTTTCTTGTCTTTTTTTCAGGTGAGCATTTCTTGAGGCCTTTTGGGCCTCTTGTTTATTTATTTATAGGCTGATTACCGAAGTAATCCTTGCATAGGCCAATTTAATTCTTGGCCCTTTACAAAGCTAGCCTATGTGGTTAACACAACAATTTGATTAACCTCACTTATATAAGGGGTGGGGGGAAGAACAACTAGTGTGAAAAACCCCATCAAGTCTGAGCAGACAATAGACCTTTTTCCATTCACGCCACCAGCTCCAGATGTCTACATATTTCGTATACTTTGCTAAGACTATGCAAGGTCAATGGTTATTTAAAATGAGATGACATAGCCAGGAGGTAAGTGACATAAAGATTACATATAGAGCATCTGAAGCACAGCAAGCATCAGAGGAAAAAAGCCCTAACAGAACCACACTACCCAGACCCCCATAGGTAATGGGGTTGAAGCCCAAAAACACCACGGTTAATACACTGGTTAGAGCGGGAATTGAACCAGTGACTCCTGGATTCAAAGTCAAACGCTCTAACCACTACGCCAACTGACCCTTTTTCCAGTCATTAAGTAATTTTTTCTGATTTTTTACTTCTTATATGTTGCGTGTCTTAGTGTTTTTTCAAGTTTGTAGGATTTTGTTATGGAGATGGACCTGACCAGGTTTTCTAAATTTCATCTATGCAAATTGTCAAAATAGCTTCTAGGAGGAGCCATTTTTTCGTGAATGGTTTTTCTGAAGCTGCCAGTTTCACCACCTGCAATGTAAGAAGGCTATTATACATAGTTTAAATGTCAGCTAACATATAATATGAATGTTTATTAACACAGGATTAATCTAAGAGTGAGCGAGGGCCAACTTTTGGCTGTGGTGGGTCAGGTGGGTAGTGGCAAATCATCTCTCATCTCAGCCATCTTGGGAGAAATGGAGAAACTCTCTGGTCGTGTTAATGTAAAGGTGAGAAGATTTTATCTTAAAAATGTAACCATAATTTCATATATATGCATACATATGCATTTATTGCTATAGGCTGTTTTATGATATTTTAAAATCAAAATATGTCTTCAAACTGTTTATAATGAAAATGTTTATTTTTTGTAGTAAATCATTTAAAGAATACACTTGCCTGAAATTTGGCAACACAATCACAATATACGCAAAAAGAAGAATACACTTTCCCTAAATTCATGGATGACCATAATGGTCAGTGATTAATTTTTTCACTGCCAGCTTTATTTTGATCAGCTCATGAAGCATAGAATTTATGCAAAAGCATGTGATCAATAAACTAGTTCCTCTATGAAAAGTGTTGGTTGTCCCTCATTAGCTCACCTGAGCTTATGCTCAGAGAGCTTCTCTGATCGCAATTTGTCCATCGCCCGTCTGTCTGATGTTAACATTTTCTTAAAAAGTCTTCTCAAGAACCGCTTATTTCAGAGGTCTGCCATTTGGTTGATATTGTCCTTTGGTTGGTCTTCACTAGATTTGTTCGTGGTATCGTCATCGCAGCTAGGAGAAGTTCTACCAACGTTCGTATTTTCTCATAAAAAATCTCAAAAACTGCCTATCACAGAGGTCTGCTATTTGGAAAATATATTGTTTTGGGCTTGATCTCTTTTAGATTTGTTCATGGTATCGTCATCGCCACTAGGGGAAGTAACTTCTGCTGATGTTCGAATTTTTTCTTAAAAAATCTTTAGAACCGCTTATCGCATAGTTCTACCATTTGACGGATATTGTCCTTAAGTTACTATCTTTTAGATTCGTTAGGCATCTCATCATGGGAGCAAAGGGGGGTAATTTGTATCAACTTTAATTTGAAAATCCTTATCTCCACGTCAGCTTAGTGCGAAGGTCTGCCATTTGGCAGGTATTGTCTCTGTAGGTCTTGTTAACTTGTATTCAAATTTGTTTAGGGCATATCTGTTTTGGCAATTAGATGTGATTCCAGCCTAGGATTTTCCACAGACATCTATTTTCTTCAAAGTTCTAGTGTTGTAATGGGTATTGTGGGGTTGTTTTGGCCTCTTGTCTCGTTATAGTGTCTGGGTGGGTATTCTCGGGTCTCTTTGGCCTCTTTGTCTTGTTCCAGTATCGTAATGGGTATTGTTGAGTCTCTTCGGCTTGTTTCAGTATCGTAATGAGTATTGTCAGTTCTCTTTGGCCTCTTGTTTTTAATGTCAAGCAGTCTCCTTGTCTTCTTGTTCTAATATCAAGATGGCCTCCTTGGCGTCTTGTTCTTTTTTTCTTTTTTTTTTCAGGTGAGCATCTTAAGGCCTCTTTGGCCTCTTGTCTTTCTAGTTGTTATCAATTGGACTCATACGTCTAACCACTGTAATACCTTTATATCATATATATATATATATATATATATATATTGGTGACATTGAATGATGCATCAATAATGCCACATGGAGCAAGAATCTCACGTCAACGAATTAAAAACCTATCTAGGAATATTATTAGTTATAGTGGTTAATAAATTTCTTAGGGTAAAGTGGCATATGTGCCCCAAGAGGCATGGATCCAGAATGCTACCTTAAGGGACAACATCCTCTTTGGTGTACCATACAATGAAAAACGCTACAAGAAAGTCCTGCAAGTTTGTGCTCTTACTGCTGACCTTGACATACTACCCGCTGGCGATCTTACCGAAATTGGCGAAAAGGTCAAAATACGTAATGACAATCCAACTTTTGTTTTTGATACCATTTTATGTGTGCGATATGGGCATAGGGCAGAGAGTCTCCCCTTCTGGAAACAGTGGTGTCAAAGGACATCTAGAGCGACGGTTCTCAAACTGTGGGCTCATAGGGGGTGCACGAGACTAAACCAAATGGGTTGCAAAAATTATTAGATGTAGACAAAACAAAATGAAATTTTTCCTCCATAAAGTTGAATTGTTCTTTCATTTACTTTCTTTCTTGTTTGCAGACAGTTTTTAGTGCTGTCACTGAAATCAAAAGAGTTACTTATTTCAACAGCCGGAAGTAATTATTTTATATAGTTTCAGTAACGCTTAAATCTGCTAGCCGCATTTAAATAGACAGCTGCTTTTATGCAACCTGAATTGTCCACACTCGGATAAAACAAAAGAATAGTAACCTGATTATTAATTTTTTTCACATTGAAAACCTTTCAAGCGCCAATTTATTAATGATGATTGTGGTTATAAATTATATTATATATTTACTAATTTGAATTTTCGTACAATGTAATAAAACTGATTGGGTTTTTGAAAGATGATAGTAGGAATATGGTGGTAGGCCCGACGTAACGAAGGATGAAATGCCAACAAGTACAGGTCCCAAGTTTTAGGCGGATAATCATCAATACCTGTATGAACATCTAGCATCTATACGTTTTAGTCTCTTGAAATTGAAATTTAAATGGGTATATATCGATCCAATCATGTAATCATTCTGGCTATTATGAAGCTGTGATTTTTCTATAAATATGCTCCTGATTGCAGCTGGGAGTGGGAACATCTGATGTAAAAAAATACTGGTGACACCGCCACCCTGTCTCATGTTTCCCCCTTTTTGGGCCATGGCTTTAAAACTTTGGACACTGATGCGTTTTACATTATTATGTGAATAACATTCTTCGACCACGGCGTAGAGAGAGGGTTAAATCTTTTAGAATTGCTGATGTATAGTGATTTTCTTTACTTTAGATACATACTTGTCCATGTCCTATGAATGAATTTCATCAGTACTTACGTCTTTCCGAGATATGGGAAAACTGCCTTGACCGACCATGCACTAAGGAAAAAACTGCCAACTGAAACTGAACTATCCCATTTACAAAGTTTGTGATATGTATAGGGCATAAACTTGAGTGGGGGACAGAAACAGCGGGTGAGTGTGGCTCGTGCGGTGTACAGCGAGGCAGACATCTACCTTCTTGATGATCCACTGAGTGCCGTTGACTCTCACGTTGGCAAACATATCTTTGAGCAAGTCTTCGGCGAAAATGGTGTCCTCAGAGACAAGGTGATTAATTTTTTATGAACATCAATAATACAATAAATACGCTGTATATATATTGTCTGTATATAAAGCACAACACAATTTATAGACTTCTAATATGCGTCACTAAAAGCTCTCAGGTAAGAATGCTTATGGCAGTTCTTCAGCGGGGATACAATAGACAGACATTCTGGTAATCATTGGCATCCATCGGTGCCCCTCTCTACTAACTGTAGTGTAATTGTTGTAGTCAGGCATTCCACTGACCTATGACATTTATCAATGCCCCTGTATACTAACTGTTGCATACTTGTTGCAGACGCGTGTTCTGGTGACTCATGGCATTCACTGGCTGCCACTTGTGGATGAGATTGTTGTCTTGGCAACAGGTGAAATATCAGAGAGAGGTTCGTACGAACAGCTGCTCGAAAATGAAGGGGCCTTTGCTCAGTTGATGACGACATACCAAAGCGAACACCTATCGTCTGGCCTCGATAGTAAGCCACATGTCCTAATGTCTCTAGTCACTATCTCATACTATAAATATGTACCAAGTTTTTGAAATGTAATATATCGTTTTAATATTTGATTAGATTTATTTAATTTGTCAATGTATTTTACATGGTGTAATCAGCATACCATTATACACTGGTGTACCATGGTAAATCATTATACTATTATACACATTATGAATCAGTGTACCAGTGTATGTCAGCATACCACAAGACGAATTATACAGTCAGTCATTTTCACATACGCTATGTTTCTAATATTTACCCAGATGGTTTTCTTTCCAGACACAATCAAAAGGCAAATTTCGTTGTTGAGATCAAATTCTGAGAATATTGTCGCATCATCTCCCACACGGTATTTAGATATCTTATACAGTATAATCTATCATTTTATACAGTAAAATCTGTTATTTTAAACAGTATAATCTATCATTTTATACAGTAAAATCTATCATTTTATACAGTATAATCAATTATTTCATACAGTATAATCTGTTATTTTATACAGTATAATCAATTATTTTATACAGTATAATCAATTATTTTATACAGTATAATCTGTTATTTTATACAGTATAATCTATCATTTTATACAGTATAATCTATTATTTTATACAGTATAATATATCATTTTATACAGTATAATCTATTATTTTATACAGTATAATCTACTTTTTATACAGTATAATTTGAAGTTTAAATGAATGAATAAAATGAATCAATTTTGAACTAAATTTTTAAAAATCAGGGTAGACTGAGTGAGAGTTTACACTGACATATGCCTTATCTCCCCTTACGTCGGTGCAGCGTCAGTTTTCAAAGGATTGAGGACATTTATATCAACCCTCTAACACTCCATAACCATCTTTTATAAGATGTGAATCAAGGTATTAATCGGGCAGGGAGAACACAAATAGCCCTGTATTAATATACTAGGGTGGGTGTGAACTCCTTACTCAGTCTACCCTGATGTTTAAAAATATAGTTCAAATTTCATTCATTTTATTCATTCATTTAAACTTCAAATTTTATAACATCAGGGTAGACAATTCGTAATAGTTCACACTGAGACTTCAAAGGGATATAAAATACCTCAATCACCCCAATACACCAACCCATCCATTCATTGGATGTCCCATTAAAATGTATCGTGGTGCATCGCAGTACTGCGGCAATTCTAAGTGCTCACGTCTAATTTTTGGACTAGGTTAGTAGTTTATTGGCAAAGGTATCATCTATTGGTAGATAAATTGTAGAATTTGGCTAATGTATGTTCATTAGACCAACCTGATTAGTTGATAATTTCCACTATATTCGCACCTTTCCAAAGGAAAGCAGTAGTGGCAGCAGCCCATGTGCTCTGTGTCCTGTACAGTGTCAACATCTATTACACATTACAGTCCTAATTCACCGTGAAATAGCCTCCCGCGTAACAGTCTCTGTGGTTTCATTGTAGCTATTGAAAGTTTTGACGATTTTCTTAAATTACTTGTTCTAGATATGTATTCCTTCATTGTGTTAAAAGCTATGCCCAGTCTTGTGTCAATGTTCGTAGTCATTCAGTTTAATGGTCAATACATCCTTACATATCCTGGATTGCTTAAATTTCCCACAAAACTTAGATACATATAAAGTCTGTCACTCATATTATTAATGTCTAACAAATGCAGCGATTGACATCGCTGTGCTGATACCAGTGCTAGAAACATCACAGAACTACATGTCATATTCCTCAATGGTAAGTATTCAACCAATGGTGGTTGTCCTAAAGTAATTCAGTACTATGGAGACATCCCATCTTGTCCTATATCTTTGTTTGCTCATTCGTAGTTTAGATAAACTCCATATAAAAACCTGCCAATTGAAGGGTCACAGCTGATAAATTTATTAGGACTCAGTCAGAAAAAAATACATAGACACTGATGATCTAGCTATATTTATGGAACTATATCCTAGACCAGAGTCAATCAAAGAAGTTAACGCAATACCATGTTCCAATTACACTGAACAATGGTCTCTACTAAAAAGCGCCCATTTTCTAATATACGTTGAATACTGTGTAAAAATACTTAGTAAAATCTCTCCATGAACTTAGAATAAGGTTTTCTGTATTTACTCTTAGTTCAGATGCAGTGAGTGACTGCCGGGCAAATAACAGGCCATCAGTCTCAGTTTGGGACCAACTGTGAGAGCGTAAATTATATCATTAATCAACTGTATCGTGAAGGCATCAACACATCTTGCATCCATGAGGCATATGGTATAATCTGATAATTCAAGCGAAAAGCACAAAAGGTCTATAATTGGTACTATAAGCTTTTTGTGAAATCCTGAAAAATTTTAGGATTTAGTTTCCAGTCCTTAGTGTCAACAAACATGCATGATTTGAAAATCTGCAAATGAATTTAATATTACAGGGATATATGTGGCTGTGAGTCAAATATTTCGCATGATACAGCAAATAAAGAATAACCATATATCCCTGACAATCTCATTACATATGTTTGAGTGCGATCAACCCATAACATAAATGGTTGTTTCATTATCCATTGGCAATTGATTGTGTACAATATTTTGATTCATGATTCATATAAAAAGACCACAATCCTAGAAACCAAGCTTTAAGCTCCAATGAATAAATAAGATAAGCTTCAATTTTCGAGCAAGGGGACCTCATCATTCTCATCATTGTCCTCCGATACCACCCCCCTCCTTTTAGATATCCATCTGTTTGGATACAGAATGCATATCACCATGATACATATCACATCTTTGTGTCCTAATGTTATCTATCCACCACATGATATCATCCTTAGTGTAGATAAGGACATGTCTAAATTATCTGATGCTATTTTTATTGCATCTGTTTTATCATTCGTCAGTGAGCGATGGTGGAGAGGGCCATACTGAACACTAGAAAAAGATGCTATGAAAAACTAATCAATTCAGTTAGTTTCCTCATAATCAGAAAGTAGTCATACAAAATCTTATTTGAATTTCATACTATCATATTTATCTTAGTATCTGTCATTTCAACAGTCATATCAGTTGAATTTATAACAAAGCCTGGATACTCTAACTCATGAGTAGGCTTTAAGACTGATTTTTCAGCATTGATGAACAAGCTCAAAGAAGTAAATAAATCAGGGAGTACGATTTACAGCTCTTAAGCTGTCATATGCAATATCTGCCATTAGAAAACAGTCATCTATTTAACCTGATGCTATAAAATCATATTTTCTCAACACTGGCTTTGATAAAAATAAATAAAAAGCCAATCGCTAAGGCAAAGAAGAAAGGTTTGCCCATTTTAGGAGAATCTCAAATAACAGCTAAATTCCTCCACTATCGGAAATGAAAAATATGCATTCTTCCGATCAACAGGACTGGTATTGAATGAGTCTTTCTATAGTTTTTGTTGTTCCAATCTTTTAACTCGTTTCTAATATTCCACTCTTTTCTTGCCCTTTTAAACTCTCGGTTTATTACCTGAATGAGTTCCAATCGAAATTATATGTGATCCCGTCACAGACTGCAATATAAATCTGTGCGAGGTGAGTTTTACCATGTTTATAATATCCCACTATTTTCATGCCCTATTATACTCTCTCAGTTTATAACCCGAATGGGCTTCGATAGAAATTCAATATGTGATCCTGTCACAGTCTGCAAAATAAATTTGTCTGAGGTGAGGTTTTTGTCATTCATTGATATACTATTTTAAGGTGCCAACTCTGTGAGTTTGTCAACATTCTAAAGCTCCTACATACCACATGTGCGTCAAGATCTCGGTAAACGGTGAGTTGACACATGACATACAATACAACAATGGCGTGAAGCAAGGTTGTATACTCGCTCCCACACTCATCTCTGCGACAGCTCTCCTCACATATGCCTTTGTAAACACATCTGAGGAAGGCATATACCTCCGCTCCAGGATGGATGGCTCGCTTTACAACCTTCGTTGCCTCCAATCCAGCACCAAATGCACGCGGACACTGATGAGAGAGTTTCAATATGCAGATGACTGCGCTTTTATTCCCAACTCGTAAGAATCCATCCAGCGCATGATGGATAGCTTCGCGGCTGCCACCAGGTCCTTCGGCATTACCATCAACACGAAGAAAACAGAAGTCATGTCTCTCTCTAACTCACCAACCACATTCCCAATTACTGTCGATGACACTCCGCTTGCAAGCGTTCAAAACTTCAAATATCTTGGCAGTACTGTCACCAGCAACTGCTCCATTGACAAAGAACTCGACAATCGCATACATTGTGCCAGTTCGTCCTTCGGTAGGCTGTGGAAACGTCTGTGGTCTTCGCATGACATCAAAGTCACTACCAAGATCGCTGTGTACAATGCAGTGGTGTTGTCAGCTCTCTTGTATGGTGCCGAGTCATAGACGCTATAACGTAGACACATCACATGTCTTCGACGGCTACAACGTCACCTACGTAAATCCTCCACATCTCTTACCAACAGAGAGCGACCAACGATGAAGTCCTGACGAGAGCCAACTCTATGGACATCGAAATCACACTCGCCAAGATGCAACTCAGGTGGGCTGGTCACGTCGCTCGCATGCCGGACAGTCGACTAACCAAACAGTTACTCTTTGGAGCACTGGCAGATGGAAAGAGACGTGTTGGTCGACCGCTCTTACTATGGAAAGACACGCTCAAAAACACACAATGTAACATCCCAACCGACACTTGGCAACTTGAAGCAATAGATCGTTGTAACTGGAGAAACATCGCGAGTGGCGGCCTCGAAAAGATGGACGATCTGAGACGGCAGAACAACGCTGCTAAACGAGCACGACGCCACGCCGCTAAGGACGCCGCCGCTGACGGAAACCCGGGAGCGTTTCGGTGTCACCACTGCGACCAGACCTGCACAAGCCGCATTGGCATGCTAAGTCATGGGCGTGCCTGCAGAAGATAGTGACCCAAATGGACCATAACAGACAGCCATCGTCGTTTCGACGGACAGCATTTCGTCTTCTTCAACTTTGTGATTAGTTTGGCTCACCTGTGTCTGCAACATCAGGCTATCACCACTTGCTTCGTCACTCAATCGCATTTACGCGAGCGTAATTTAGTGATTTTGGCAGCTCAGTTTCCTCTCGGGACAACTTGAGTGAATTTGTTGTACGCACCCCGCCGTTGATAGCGGCGGTTGTTGTACCCCAAAAATTCCGCTAATATTGGTACAGTGAGTAGCAGTTATAGTGAGGTTTCCATGATATACATGACCACAGTGAATACTACAATTTGAAACCTTATTACTTTCATTTACATCATCAATTTATATATTAGATCCTCAATTCTCAAAGCCAATTTTTCAGCGTATAAAACGCATTGGCATTAGGTTCATTATTAGAACAGAGGCCTGTGAACACCCAATTAAGGCAGCCTTCTGGGCCTCTCATCTCTCCGGATTAAGAGATCAGTTAGCATTATGCATAAGTGCCATGGAATCCATATCATGGATGATAATTTAACAACTGGTGCACCACCGGGTTTTTGAACCTCACTCAGCTCATTGGCTGTCAAAGTAATAGCTATCTTTCGCTATGATTGCATGTACAAGCAATTTTTGTGTCTCATGGTACCGTTAGAGATTCTATAAAAACAGAGATGCGACAACCCGTGTCCCAATTTTGATTGGTTAATCGCATGAACGCCATATCTGGCCTTTCCAGCGGAATGTTTACCGTGGTTACCGTTATAAAAACAGTAATATTCTTGTCTTACGCGTGTTTGGCTGCGGTTAGCAGGCCAACAAGAGGTATAAAATGCTTCCTTTTCCGATCATCCCAGAGAGAGACAAAATTAAAGTATAGGAAGGGGGTGTACGAAATTTGTGAAAGATGCAAATACATCAAATATCAATAGATGATATTTGTCTCGGTGAAAATCATTTGAAGAGGGCTGCCTGTATTTTCCTTTAAATATCATTTATGGCATCAAATCATGTGATTATTTA
>WURV02101104.1:0-20084 GCA_011762755.2 Epimenia babai | reverse complement strand
CGGGGTTGGAGACCTCGCCTCGGAGCCTGTCCTCGATCGCTGCCCTGGCACCGTCGGACTGCATTGGGCTCATGCATCTGGGAGTCGATGCTGCGCGCCTCGAACGTTGGTTGGTCCGCGCCTCCCCGGAGATGGACCGCTGGTTCGCGGAGATGCTGCCGACCTTGCTCGAGACCGCAGCCAAGGTCCTGCGCCTCCCCGAGCACGAGGAGGACCATCCTGTGCTGAACGGCCTCGACCAGGCCACCCTCCTCGTCCTCCGGGGAGCTCCGGCGGCCCTGTTCCCGGTCGATCGACTCGGCAAGGGTGAGGATGCGGTCCACTACCTCTCCTGGAAGAAGCTCACCGGGGCGAAGGGGATCGGGGACATGAACGAGTACCGCATCCTCCTGAACGTGTTCGGGGGGGGGGTACCTGAGCATCGGGCGCAGCGGGCCCCACCTCGTGGTGGGCTTCAACCCCCGCACGGTGCGCAAGGTCGTCCGCGGTCTCGACAAGGGTTGGCGCAAGGGCAACCTGGCCTCGAACAAGAGCTTCCAGGCACGGTACGGAGACCGCCTCGAGCAGCGGCCCCATGCCTTCCTGTGGCTGGATCCCAGACCCTGGCTGCAGAAGGACGTCATCCTCCAGATCTCGGCCCGGGCCGTGATGGGGCTGGCCTTCAGCTTCGGCCGGGCCGAGGACGAGAAGGTCGGCTTCCCCGGGCCACCGACCGGCAAGGGCCTGGCCGCGATCCTCGATCCGGAGAGCTTCCTGTTCCGGCGCGAAGGCAAGAGCATCGTCGGAGAGCACCTTGGGGGCACGGCCTTCTCGCCCCTGGTCTGGACCGCGACCGGGCTCGGACTCTCGGCCTTCGGCGACCTGGCGAGATTGACCCGCTAGCAGCCCGTCGAAGAGTCCCAGCGGCGCCAGGGTTCTTCAGAGGGGTGTAGCCCCTCTGCCGGAGGCTCACCCGGAGCCCAGCCAGGTACGTGCAACGACCCCGCGGCCCGGGCCACGGGGTCGTCCGTGATGTCGTCCTTCGCCCTGCCTCAGCGGCCGGGCGTCGCGTACATCGTCTCCGACTCGAGATGCTTGTCCTTCGGGACCAGGAAGCCGTGCTTCTCGCTCTCGAACCAGTCGTAGACCTGGGTCAGCGGCACGCCCAGACCCATGTGCGGGATCACGACCGGACGCGAGTTGCCGTGCGTATAGATCTTGCTGAACACGGCGATCAGCTTGCGCGTGCCGGCGTTGAAGATGCCTCCGCCCGAGTTCCCGAAGTAGGTCGGCGCGTTGATCATCCAGTAGTTGGTCCCGGAGACCCGGTTGTTGAGGCTGGCGACGCAGCCGGCGGTCGGGATCGGGTCGTTGCCGAGCGGGCATCCGATGGCGTAGACCGGGGTCCAGACCTGGGTGGCCGAGAGCTCGCTGCGGGTCGCCATCTCGGCCACCTGCCGCACGCGCTCTCCGCCGCGCAGCTTGACCAGGGCGAGGTCGCTCTTGGGCTGCGAGATCACGATGTCGCACTTGCGGGTGCGCTTGCCCTCGGGCGTGTAGATGACGACGTCGATGCCCTTGCGCGCCAGCGAGGGCTCGTCGGCCAGGATGTTCCGGACGACGTGGTGGGCCGTCAGGATCCAGGTCTCGTAGCCCTTGTGTCCCTTGCGCTTGGCGCTGCGGATCACGATGCCCGAGCCCACGGTCTCCTCGCCCGACAGCTGCACGCAGGGTGCGAGCATGTGCCGCGAGAGCGTCGTGGGGTCGTAGGTCATGGTCTCGCGCAGGCGAGAGAGCATGTCCTTGGTCGCCGCCAGCTCCTCGGCGAGGAGGCGGGCACGCTCCTGCAGGCCCTCGGATCGGTCCTGTACCAGCCTCTGCGTCGTCTCGACGGCCATCTCGAGACGCTTGTGGCCGGCCGAGACGGCCTCGGCCTCGCGAGCGACGCTGGCCGTGCGCTCGTCTACGTTGGCGCGGATCC
Source organism: Epimenia babai (assembly GCA_011762755.2). Taxonomy (NCBI): domain Eukaryota; kingdom Metazoa; phylum Mollusca; class Solenogastres; order Cavibelonia; family Epimeniidae; genus Epimenia; species Epimenia babai. The sequence continues at coordinate 18,124 of WURV02101104.1, read as the reverse complement.
AGTGCAGCTCCTTGCGCATCCTGCGCAGGTGCTCGTCGACCTTGCCGAGCCGCTGGGTCTGTGAGTCGACCTTCTCGGGAAGGCCATGGCCCAGGCGGTTCTCGGCCGTGCGAACGATCTGTTCCATGGCCTGGAACTTGTCCTCACGGTCCTGCTCGTCCTGCTCGAGGCGTTTGAGATCGGACCAGAGCCCGAGCAAGAGGACGGCGACCGAGCCGCCAAAGAGGATCTCGACCAGAGTACGCTTCATCTCCCCCCCCTGTCCGCGGATGCAACAACCGGTTGCGATCCGGTGAGGGCCGTTTCGTCTTTCGACAGGGGGGTGGTTGAGGCTGCGGGGTGGACTCCCTGGCATCGCGGGGACCCGCCCTCGAGTCGGACCCGCTTGGCTGCGAGAGCGGCCGGGAGCGCCGCCTCAGTCCTGGATCAGCTCCAGGGAGATCAGCCGATCCCCGACGACCAGGCGTCGCAGGATCTCCAAGCCATCGACCACTCGGCCGAAGCTCGTGTATCGACCATCCAGGTGGGGTGTCGGGATCAAGGTTGCGAAGATCTGCTCGCCGCCGCTGTCGGGCTCCGCCGACTTGGGCATGCCGAGTACGCCTTCCAGGTAGGGCTGTCCGTTGATCTCGTCGCGCAGGCGACCGCCGAGGAAGCTCCGCGCCCCGTAGCCGTCGCCCCGGTGGTCCCCACCCTGGACGACGAAGTTGGGCACCAGCCGATGGACGATGCGCTCCGCGTAGCGGCCCGAGCGCGCGAACTGGACGAGGTTCCAGCAATGCGTCGGCGCCTCGAAGGGCCAGAGCTCGAAACGGATCTCCCCGCGACTCGTCCTGAGCAGCAGCTGCGGCTTGGACCGGAGGAAGCCGCCGAGCTCGGACCCGGTCGGCAGATGCGGGGTCCAGCGCTCCTGGGCCGGGACCATGGCCGGGAGGCTCTCACGGCTCCAGCCGGCCTCGAGGGCCCGGTGGGCTTCGCGTCGCACGGCCGTCGCCTCGTCCTCCAGGGCCTGCATCAGCAGGGCCCGGGTCTCGTCCTGGTCCCCGCCGAGCTTGGCCAGCGCACCCACGATGGCCTGCCGGGCATCGGCTTCCTCGACCCCTCTTGCTGCGAGGAAGGAGGCCCGCAGGGTTCGCAGCGTGGCCTCGTCCCCCTCCCGGCCGATCCGACCGACCAGGTCCGCCCCGGCCTCGCGCAGGGCCGCGTCGCGCAGGCGAAGGGCCTGCAGGCCCATGGCCAGGGCATCGGGATGTTCGCCGTGCTCGGCCAGGACCTCGAGCAGGGCGAGACGCACCTTGCTGTCCTGTCCCCCGGGCTCACCGGCCGGCCCCCAGAGCCGGCGGGCGATCGGCAGGGCCCGTCGCGTCGAGACGTGACGCAGGGCCCGGGCCGTCGCGAGCTGGACCAGCATCGGCGCCTCGCGGGCCTGGATCTCGAGTTGGTCCGAGAAGGTCTCGCCCTCGAGTCGGGCCATGGCCTCGGTGGCCGCGGCACGCAGCCCCTCCTCCTTGGAGGCCATCAGGTAGTTGAGCACGGCGCGGGCCTTGCGCTGGAACTGCGGGAAGTGCCCAAGCCCCCGCACGCCGACCTGGGCGACGACCGGATTGTCATGGGTGGCGAGCTTCTGCAAGGCTTCGAGGACCTCCCCGTCCTGGAAGGGTGCCGCCGCCCCCTGCGGGGCGCGGTTCCGCCCGTGCCGCGAGGGGTCGCCCAGCGCCAGGGCCACCTCGATCAGCAGCTGCGGTGGATCGAGTTCGAGGACGCGCGCCTGCTGCAGCAGCAAGGTCCTGAAGTCCCCGCTCGAGGCTTCGTCGAGCAGCTGGGCGCGATGGAGGTTGGCGAGCCCCCGGATCGCGAAGAGTCGCGACCAGGCCGAGCGCCCGTCCTTGGCCTGGGCCAGCAGGGCCTGGACCTGCCCCGGATCCTCGAGCGAAGACAGGGTGTATACGAGACGCCACTCGGCCTCGGACGAGCTCGTCCGCAGCAGGCCCGACCGCAGGGCCTCGCCGATCCGGCTCTCGAAGCCCTCGGGCCGGGTCTGCTTGGCCGCGACGGCCCGGATCCTCACCCGATGCAGACCCAGCGCGGCCGCCCCGACCACGAGAGGCTCCCCATGCTCCACGAAGGGCAGCAGGACCTCGAACTCGTCGGCATCCAGCAGCTTGCCGAGCGCCTCGATGATGCGGGCCAGGAGCGCCGGGTCCTCCTCGTGCAGGAGGCTGAGCAGCACGCCCTCGGCCTTGGTCCGGCTCTCCTCGTCCGCCGACTGCCCGAGGGCGAAGATGGCCTCGGTCCGGACCCGGTGGTCCGGGTCCCCGAGGCTCTTGCAGATCCGGTCGCAGTGGTCCGGCCCCCCCACCCGACCGAAGGCCCGCACGGTCCAGGCCCGGATCATCGGTTCCTCGTGGACCATCATCCGGGTCAGGGCCGTCACCGCCTCGGGATCCCGCCGCACCTCGTACTCGAGCAGGGCCCGGAGCTCGGCCTCGAGATCGGGCAGCTCCGGGGCTTCGACCGCGCCGGTCGGCGCCCCGCAGCCCGGGATCAGGCCGAGACCCCAGATCAGGAGGACGGAGGGGAGGGACGCAAGCCGCCATCGCATCGGAGCCATGTCACGATGGTGGCAGGGAGCCCCGGGTCCTACAAAGGCCCTTTGCTCCGAGGGCCTCCACTGTGGAAGATCCTTCCCCCGAATTCCCCCGAACCAGCCCCTTCCAGCCCGAGAGGAAGCCTCCGATGTGGAACGCCGAGAAGATCAAGGAAGCCGTCGAGAGCCACAAGGTGCTCTGCTTCGGCAAGGGCTCCAAGCAGCAGCCGATGTGCGGCTTCACGGCCCGCGCCGTCCAGGTCCTGGCCGAGACCGGAGCCGACTTCGAGGTCATCAACATCTTCGATGATCCCTCGATCCGCCCTGCGCTCGTGGCCTACAGCAACTGGCCGACGACCCCGCAGGTCTTCGTGGCCGGCGAGTTCCTCGGCGGCTCTGACATCCTGCTCGAGATGTACCAGTCCGGCGAGCTGCAGACCAAGCTGCAGGAGGCCGGCGCGACCAGCGCCTGAAGCAACAGCACCCAGAGAAGACGGCCGGAGGCCCCATGACCGAGTTCGCATCGATCCCCGAGATCCTGGAGGAGCTCAAGCAGGGCCGGCCGGTCGTCATCGCCGATGACGAGGACCGGGAGAACGAAGGGGACCTCTTCCTCGCCGCCGAGCATGCGACCCCCGAGCTGGTCAACTTCATCCGTCGCAACGGTGGAGGCCTGCTCTGCCTCTGTATGACCGAGGAGCGCTGCGACGAACTCGGCCTGCCCCCCATGGTTCCGGAGAACCAGGCCCCGCTCGGCACCGGGTTCACGGTCACGATCGAGGCCAAGGAGGGGGTCACCACCGGGATCTCGGCCGCCGACATGGCGCGCACGATCCAGGTGGCCGCCGATCCCGGCTCCACGGCCGCCGACCTCGTGCGACCGGGCCACGTCTTTCCGCTTCGCAGCAAGGACGGCGGTGTCCTCGTGCGCACCGGACACACCGAGGCGGTCGTCGACCTCTGCCGCATGGCCGGGCTCCAGCCCGCCGGCATCCTCTGCGAGATCATGAACGAGGACGGGACCATGTCCCGGGTCCCGCAGCTCAAGGACTTCTGCAAGAAGCACGACCTCAAGCTCGGCACCATCGCCGAGCTCGTCGAGTACCGCCGCCGCCGCGAGCGCATCATCGAGCGCCTCCCGGTCGTGGAGATGCCGACTTCGCTCGGCTACTTCGACCTCTATCCCTACAAGAGCCGCATCGACGGCCGCGTGCACTGCGCCCTGGTCCACGGCATCGACCGGCTCGACAGCGAGTCCGGCCGCTTCCCCCCGATCGAGGAATCCGTCCTGGTCCGTGTCCACTCCGAGTGCCTGACCGGCGACGCCTTCGGCTCCCAGCGCTGCGACTGCGGACCCCAGCTCGCCACCGCCCAGCAGCGCATCCAGCAGGAGGATCGCGGCGTCGTCCTCTACGTGCGCCAGGAAGGCCGCGGCATCGGCCTCGAGCACAAGCTCAAGGCCTACACCCTCCAGGAGGAAGGTCTCGACACGGTCGAGGCCAACGAGAAGCTCGGCTTCCGCGCCGACGCCCGGGAGTACGGCACAGGCGCTCAGATCCTCCACGACCTCGGCATCCGCAGGATGCGCCTGCTGACGAACAACCCCAAGAAGCTCAACGGCCTGAGTGGATACGGCCTCGAGGTCGTCGAGCAGGTCCCGCTCAAGGTGGGGCGGACCGAGCACAACGAGCGCTACCTCGAGACCAAGCGGGAGAAGCTGGGGCATCGGCTCTGAGCTTCGAGGGCTCCTTGCGGGCTCGAGGGTCGCGTTCGTCGACGACCTGGCAAGTCCTCAGTTGGCCTCGTTCTTCAGGAATCGTTGAACCAGGAACCCACCGGTCGATCGAGGAACAGGCCCAGGTCGATGCCATCCCCACCGACCAGCAGGCTGCGACAGGGTCCATGAAGGTTCTCGAAGGCGGCCAGACCGGGAGTCCTCCTCGGTTTGGAACCGGCCTTGACCTCCAGAGCCAGGAGCTGGGTCCCTCGTCGGACGACGAAGTCCACCTCGAATCGGTTCTTCCGCCAGTAGTGGAGTTCCACCTCTCCCAAGGCTGCGGCATTGGCCAGATGGGAACCGACCGCGGACTCGACGAGTCTCCCCCAGTCCTCACCCTGCTCGGGCAGAGAACGAGGATCGTGACCAAGCGTGGCGCTCATCAGGGCCGTATTGAGTACCTGGAGCTTGGGGCTCGAACCCCGCTTCCGTACCTCGCTGGTCGAGTACTTCTCCAGGCCCGCGATCAAGCCCGCACCCGACAGGAGCTGGAGGTAGCGGGCCAGGGTCGTCGTGTTGCCCGCGTCGGTGAGCTGTCCCAGCATCTTGTTGTAGGAGAGGATCTGACCCGAGTATCTGCAGGCCAGGTCGAAGAGGCGTCGGAGCAGGGCCGGCTTGTCGATCCGCTGGTGGAGGAGGAGATCACGGGAGACCGTGGTCTCGACGAGGGAGTCGAGGATGTAGCGCCTCCACCGTTCCGGATCCCTGCGGAGGGGAGCTGCCCCCGGGTAGCCGCCGAAGATCACGTACTCCTCGAGATCGAGGCCGAAGGCCTCCTTCATCTCCGCGTAGGACCAGTGCGGGACCGGAAGGATCTCGAATCGGCCCGCCAGGCTCTCGGTCAGTCCTCGCTGAACGAGTAGGGGAGCGGAACCCAGGAGCAGGACGCGCAGATCCCTGCCATTCCGCCGATCCTCGTCCCAGAGCCGCTTGACCGTCTCGGACCAGTCCGCGGCCTTCTGGATCTCGTCGATCGCCAGGATCCCGGGTCTGGAGCCCAGCTCCTGCCTGGCTGCTTCCCACTGCGTGGCCAGCCACTCCGGCCCTCGGAGGGTGGGTTCATCCGCGCTCACGTACCGGGAAGGCAGTTCCAGCGAGGAGATTGCCTGCCTTGCCAAGGTGGTCTTGCCGACCTGCCTGGGCCCGAAGAGGACCTGAAGGAAGCCGGCTTCCTCTCCCAATCGTCCGCGAAGCTGCCTCAGGAGGGGGCGTTGGAAGTGGGGCTGTTGCTTGCTCATCGCATTGAGTATTTTTACTCAATGCGATGAGCAAATCAACGTGCCCCTCCTTCAGCCATCGTAAGATATTTTCTAGAAGACGTTTATGGCTTGAAGGCTGCGGCTTGCAAGAAAGCCCCTCGAGCCCCGACCAAGGAGCTTGTCATGGCCTCCTCCGTCGCCAAGCTCCGCCCTCTCCCCTCCCCCCCCCCAGGCCCCCGCGAGGCTCCGCCTCCTGGGTGCCGAGGCTCCACCGCACATGTGGCCCAACCCAGAGGATCCGGATCCCCAGCGTCCCGACGAGGTCGAGGACGAGTTCGCCCGCCGCGAGGCCGAGGCGGCCGAGGACCGGGCCCTCTGCGAGCGCTTCCTCGAGGCCGGCCGATCGGGCTCGGCGACCGAGGTCGAGGCGAGCTTCCGGATGCTGGTCGTGCGGCACCAGGATCGGGTGCAGCGACTCGTGCATCGCTACGTCAAGGATGCGCTCGAGACCGAGGACGTGACCCAGGAGGTCTTCCTCAAGGTCTATCGAAAGCTCGACACCTTCCAGTGGGACTCGGCCTTCACGACCTGGCTCTACCGGGTCACGGTCAACACGGCCTCGGACTGGGTGGCCAAGCGTCGTCGTCGCCCGATGCACCTGAGCGAGGACGTCAGCGTGTTGGCCGGTTCGGACGGTGGTTGGAGTGCCGGGGACGAGCGACCGGGCGGCTTGCCCAAGGCCACCGAGGCCCCGGACGAGCGCATGCTCGGCGAGGAGCGGGCGCGGGTGACGCGCGAGCTGCTCGAGGAGCTGCCGGAGAACTACCGCCGCGTCCTTTTCCTCCGTGAGTTCGAGGAGCTGTCCTACCTGGAGATCGCCGAGGTGCTCGAGTGCTCGCTGGGCACCGTCGAGTCGCGGCTCTTTCGGGCGCGGGCGCGCTTCCGCAAGCTCCTGGACGAGAAGCATCCCGAGTTGCTGGGCTGAGGGAGATCATCGTGGACGAAGCGAGGAACCCTGTGCATCCCGAGGATCGAGGCCCCGAGCGCGACGAGCTGCTGCTGCAGCGCTACCTCGACGGGGAGCTGAGGCCCAGCGAGTCGGCCGAGTTCGAAGCCCGCCTCGCCGCCGGCGACGAGGCCGCGGCGACGCTGCGCGCCCGGATCGAGGATTTCGTAGCGCCGCAGCGGATCCTGGCCGAGCTGCGGGATCAGGATCGCCCCCTGCCGTTCCCCCGCGACTTCGCCGATCGGGTGCTCGCGGCGGCGGCCCGAGACGGGGACGAAGACCTCTCGGTCCCAGGGGCCAACGTCGAGGCGAGGCAGCCCACGGCGCAGCGCGAGCCCGCTCCACTGCGCACATGGCTTCTGGCCGCCGCCGCCCTCCTGGCCGCCCTGCTGATCGGTCACCTGCTGACCCGGCCCCCGGCCGAGGATCAGATGCAGGCCGACGACGAGCGCCGGGCCGTGCTCGAGGACCTGGATCGCAAGGTCGAGGCACGTCGGAGTGAAGCCCTTCGCGGGGAGGCGCGTCCCCGCGAGGCGGGCCGCGAACAGGGTCGGTGAGCCGGGCGGAGAGCGGAGCCCGGACCACCTCGGCATCCGGGAGGGGCCTGGGCCTGCTGATGCTGCTGGTCTTCGCCTGTGGTTTCCTGGGCGGATCGCTCTCGCGTCGGATGCTCGGTGCTATGTTCCCGGCGGTCGAACGCGGGGCTCGCAGCGCCGATCGGCCCTTCCTCGAGCTCTTCGCCGAGCGGTACCGACTCGATGTCGGGCAGCGCCGTCAGCTCCGCTTCGTGCTCGAGGATCGGGACCGTTCCAAGCTGATGATCCTCGAGCGGCTGCGCCGGACCACGGACCCGGGCGAGCGGGACCTGCTGCTCGAGCAGGCCCTCGAGGCCAACCGGCGCGCCGACGACCGGATCTTCGAGATCCTCCGGGGATCCCAGCGGGAGGCCTACCTGGTCGACCTGGGAGGAACCGGTACCCCCGAGACCCGACGCCACGACGAGCAGCGATGACCAAGGTCACCGGAATCGACATCGGCACGAGCCACGTCCACCTCGTCGAGATCGACGGGTCGGCGCGCAAGTTCAAGCTGACCCGGGCCCTCTCGATCCCCAGGGATCCGATGGGCCACGGGCTCGAGGAGGAGGTCGCGGCGGCCTTCGAGGAGTCGGGCGCAGACAAGCGTCGCTGCCTCCTTGCCCTGCCGAGCCAGAGCAGCGTGCTGCGCAACGTCGAGATCCCGTTCCAGGGAAGGGACGAGATCGTCAAGGTGCTCAAGTTCGAGGCCGAGTCCTACATCCACAGCCATGCCATCGACGACGTCGTGGTCGACGGGATCTCCGTCGAGGAGACCGTGGACGGGACCGAGGTCTTCATGGCGGCCTTCCCCAAGGCCGAGCTGCAGCAGTACGCCGAAGCCCTGGCCGGCGCGGGCGCAGAGGCCGAGGTCTTCGAGCTGGACCTTCGGCTCCTGGTCGATTCGGCCAAGATGCTCGGGCTCTTCGAAACCGCCGAGGAAGGGGACGAAGCGCCTCCTCGCGTGCAGCTGCTGACCTCTCTCGGACAGGGCTCGATCGGGCTGGCCCTGACCTTGGACGGTGAGCTGCGCACGGCGCGCAGTCTGCGCTGGGGCATCGATAACCTGGAGCGCAACCTCGCCAAGCGGCTCGGGATCTCGGAGCTCGAGGCCCGCTACTCCCTGGCCGCCAAGCTGGGCCTGGACCTGCCGAGGCCGGAGATGGCCCTGAGCGGAGCCTCCGCCCTGGCCGAGGAGGCCTCGGGCGAGGCCATGGGCTCGAGCAACGGCAACGGGAGCCCCAGCCCCGAGGCTGATCCGGGCATGGCAGCCGAGGAGAGCGGGACCGAGGCTTCGGAGCCTGTAGCCGGAGGCTCCGGGTCGGAGGCCGAGCCCATGTCCCCGAGCCCCGAGGGCGAGGCTCCGGCCATCCGCAAGGTCCTGATCGCCGACGAGGTCCTCCGCGAGGAGGTGCAGCGCTTCACGACCCACCTGGGCCGCGAGCTCGTGCGCTTCGTCGCCGGAGCCAAGCTGCCCGAGGATCCGGGCCGCGTGCTTGCGACCGGCGGTGGCTGCCAGGTGCCCTACCTGCTCGGCAGCCTCGAGGACGATCTCGAGACCCCGGTCGAGAAGCTGGATCTCGTGGGCTCGGTCGCCGAGGTCGAGGCCGAGATCGGCGAGAGCGAGCCGCAGCTCGACCTGGCCCTGGCCGCGGCACTGGCCTCGCTGGGATCCATCCCGGCCGGCATGAACTTCCGGCAGGAGGAGCTGGCCTACAGGCGCAAGTTCGACCGGCTCAAGGGCCCGCTGGCGACGATGGTGCTCTGCGCGGCGGTGTTCCTGTTCTTCATGTGCATCCTGCACGTCAAGGCGCTGGACGAGGTCGCCTCGAGGATCGGGCGCTGGTACGACAAGCCACCCTTCACGGATCCGGTCACCAAGAAGAAGAAGATCGGCAAGCCGGGGTACGCCGCGGGGTTGCTGCGCCACTACGTTTGGCACCACGAGAGCCGGACGAACCACCAGGAGAAGTCCCCGACGGGGAGGCTGCTCGGTACGAAGTTCCAGAAGCAACTCCTCGGCAAGCTCGAGGCCACGGATCGCTTCGACCGGGTGCACGCCCTCCAGACCTTCCTGAAGAACCGCGAGAACCGGATGCAGAAGGACACGGGCTACAACCCCGAGCTCAAGCTGGAGCCGGGGCTCGCGGTCTGGCAGGCCTTCGCGGCGGTTTTGACGCGGGCGGATCAAGAGCAGAGGATCGATCGGTTCGTGGTGCCGGAGTTCGAACTCCTTCTGAAACCCACGGTGAAGAGCAGGAAACTCAAGTTCAAGATCGCGTTCACGATGACGGCCGAGCAGTCCTATCGCCAGCAGAACGGGGCCTTCAAGCAGATCGTCCAAGCGAGTTGCGAGGACAAGAAGTCACCTTTCGAGTCCTATGTGGACAAGGAGCTCCCGCAGCTCGAAGAGGGGATCTACCGGGGCGAGTACGAGTACACGATCCAGCTCAAGCCAAGCATCGAGGTCTTCCAGCCAAGGCGCTGAGGCAGAGATCCAACATGAGACGCATCGACTTCACGACAGCACTGACACTCGTCGGTCTTCTGGCCTGTCTTGGTCTCTCAGGCTGGTGGTTTTCCCTCAGCACAGGGTTGGTCCTCGCCAAGGAGCGTTGGGACGACACGAGAACCCAGCTCCCGTTGATCGAGGCTCGGATCAAGAGCATCAATGAGATGAAGAAGGAGGTAGCCTGGACCTCTGACGAGAGGGAGCGAGCTCTCTCTGATCCGAAGAACTACGTGGAGCGTCAATTCGGCAAGGCGCAAATCTCCTCCAGCGACTTCATCATCGATGAGAAAAGGAACATCCAGGTCAGCTTCAAGGTCAAGGGAAGGACAAAGCGAGCCGTGGATTCCGAGTTGATCATCAGGTTCAAGAAGAAGCGCAACAGCACCACCGCCTACACGCGGAACCAGATCTATGCGGCTGTCAAGAACATGGAGAGCCAGAGCAACCACTGGAAGCTCCGCCACATCAAGCTCGTGAACGAGGATGTCCGAGGTCGAAAGACCAAGAAGAAGGGCTATCCCGACGTCCTCTCCGACAGCTGGACGGTCGACAAGTTGGTCTTTGTTCGACGGGAGCCTGACGTCAAGAAGAGAAGGAAGTGACCAAGCTCCTCCGAGCCCTGCTCTGCATCCTTCTGCTGCATCTGGGCTCCTGTTCCCTCCTCGTCGAGTACTCCGATCGCCTCGTCGACGAGAGCTCGGGCCGCTCCGGGGTCGTGACCAAGCCCGCCTCGCTCGGCGGCATCCTCGGCTTCCTCGCCGGCATCCCGCTCGACATCGTCGCGCTGCCGATCACCTACACGATCTACGCGGTCCAGAAGACCGACGAGGAGGAGGGGGTCGACCCCCTGTCGACGATCCTCTTCCCATCCTTCGTGCTCTGGCGCACCGGGGTCATCGTCGTCGGGACCCCCTTCGATCTGGTCGAGTGGGGCGTCTACCGCGCCTGGACCCGGCCTGCGGCCGATCCCGAGCTCGAGCCCGAACCCCTCGAGGGTGAGGGCAGCCTCGAGCGCAAGCAGTAGCCCGGACGCCCTCCCACACGACGCGACCAGGACCGGGGAAAGCAGGCAGCCAGCCGCTATCGTCGAGCCGATGCAGGCTGGGCTCTGCGCTGCTCCTCGAACTCTCCAAGGGGGCGATCCCCGGGCGCTTCCTGGCCGAGGCCCTCGAGGCAGGACAGGGCGAGCAGGGGGACCGGGAGGCCACGACCCTCCGTCGCCGCATCGACGAGCTCGAGGAGCGGGATCGCGAGCAGCGCTTCCGCGAGGCGGCCGACCGCAGCCGGATCCGCGAGCTCGAGGACTGCGTCCAGGAGATCGAGGCCCTGCTCCCCCGTGGACAGCGGGAGCGCCTCAAGCAGCAGCGCCGGAGCGAGGACGAGGCCCGCCTGGCGCCGGGTCCCTTCCCGATCCTCGGGACCGAGTTCCGGGCGGCCTTCGCGCAGCTCTCCGAGGCCGAGCAGCGCCGCGTGCACCAGGCCCTGGCCCAGATCGTCCTGATGGGCCTCGAGGTGCCCGGACTCTGTGCCAAGCCGCTCAAGGGGCTCGGACTCTGGAGCGTTCGTGCCGGGATCCACCTTCGGCTCTACTACCAGCGGGACGGCGACAAGCTGCGCTTCCTCCACGTGGCCCAGCGCGAGGAGCAGGAGGCCTTCCTCAAGCGCTGGAACGCCTGATGTCGATGACAGGGACATCTGCACCCCCCTCGGTGGCATGTCGACGCTCCTCCTACGGTCCCTGTGCTGTGCCCTGGTCCTGCTGTCGACCGGTTGTGGGGTCGCGGACTATCTGCGCTTCCGGGCCCAGGACATCGCCGACTGCGTCAAGGTCACGGCCGGTGTCGGCCTCGGCCTGACCCTCGAGGTGAGGGCCACGGATTGGTTCTCGCCGGGGATCGGCTATGCCTCGCGGACGATCCAGTTCGGCTGGGAGGACCGCGACATCCACGGCATCTGGGACGAGTGCGTCACGATCCACATGCCCCGCGCCGTCATCGAGGAACTCGGTGCCGACGAGGAGGAGCGGGAGACCGGGCTCTGGACGACCCAGGATCGGCTGACGCGCATCGGCCTGTCGACCGTGCTCCTGGCCAACGAGCGCTGGGTCCGGCTGGACGAGGAGGCCGAGGCCCTGCTCGAGTACTTCAGCCTCTTCAACATGGGCAAGTGGAGCGAGGACCAGCGACTGCCCAGGCCCGCGATCTGGTTCCTCGACGAGACCGAGAAGCCCCGCCTGCGCGAGAAGACGGTCTGGCAGAAGGGCTGGTTCGAGGTCGGCGGGACCCTCGGCGTCGTCAGCGCCCGTGCGGGCATCAACCTGCTCGAGGTCGTGGACCTCCTGGCCGGGCTGCTGACCTTCGATCCTGCCGGCGACGACCGCAAGCTGTACCGCTACGCGGTCTACGAGGAGCGACGGGACGAGGACGAACTGATGGACAAGGTGCGTGCCGAGTCGGCGGTGCCCGGAGGGATCCGACCGCCCTGGTGAGCGTGATCCGGGGGAGCTGCGTGAAGGCGGGCCCGACTCAGCGACGACCGAGCTCGGGGAACTCGCGCCGCATCTGTCGGAACAGGCGCATCAGACCCTGTCGGTCCCCGGTCCGACGCAGTTCGGCGAACTCCTTCTCGAACTCCTCGAGCTTGCGGAGGTCCTCGCGACGACCCTCCTCGCGGGCCTTTCCCTTGGCCCGGCGGAGGCGGGATCCCAGATCACGGCGTTTCGAGGAGCGACCCCGTCCCCATCCCTTGCGTTGGGCGTCCGGGTAGTTGCGCTTCTCCTCGTCTTCGATCGCCCGGATCTTGCCGTCGAGGCGTCGGATCTCCTCCTCCCGGCCGGGTCGGTCGGAGGCACGGAGCTTCTCGCGCGCGGCCTTGAGGCACACCTTGTTGCGGAGGAGCCTCTCCATGTGGTCGTCGGCCGGCACGCCCGCCGGGCGACGGTTGAGGGGGAGCATCAGAAGCTTGAGGAGGTCCTGTTCCTTGGGGAGCAGTGCCAGGACCTTCTTGCGGCCCTGTTCGGCCTCGAGGGCCGGGACCTCCTCGAGCTGGGCGAGGGCTTTCTGGATCCGGGGGCGGACCTCGTCCTTCCACTTGCCCCGGAAGGACTCGAGGTCCCGGATCTTCTTCTGCAGGTTCGGGCCCTTCCGGTTCCGGCCCCGCCTCGACAGCATCTTGGCCTGGTGCTCCTGCAGGAAGCGGAGGTGGGCCAGCAGCTGCTCGAAGTCGCCGAGCTCCAGGATGGCATACGACAGCCGCATCCGACTGCGTTGGAGGAGCCCCCAACTGCTCCGGTCCGCGATCTGGTTGACCAGCACCTGCTCGTACAGGCGGATGGCCTTGGGCAGGTCCTTCTCGAAGCGCTCGGCGTAGTCGGCCTCCGCGTAGCTGCGCTCGGGCGGCAGCTCGGGGCGCATCGGCCGATCCTGCCTGGCCCCCTCGTTCGGGGCCTTCTCGCTCCGGGTCTGGGGCATGGCCTCGCTCGTCAGGGCCAGCAGCGAGGCTGCGGCCAGGAGCAGGCCGCCTGGGATCCGGACCCGGGGCGACATGTTCAGTCCTGCCCTCCGCTGGCGCCGGCACCCTCCTCGGTCACGAAGCGGTAGCCGATGCCGTGGATCGTCAGGATGTGCTCGGGCTGGTCGGCCTGGCGCTCGACCTTCTTGCGGAGGCGGGCGATGTGGTTGTCGACCGTGCGGGTCGTCGGGAGGTTGGTGTAGCCCCATACCTTGGTCAGCAGGTCCTTGCGGGTCACGACCTGGTCGCGATGTGCGATCAGGAAGCGCAGGATCTCGGACTCGAAGCGTGAGAGCCCGTGCTCCTCGCCGTCGCGGGCGACGACGTAGCGCTTGAAGTCGACCGTCAGCTCCCCGAACTGCAGGACCTCGGCCGCCGGTTCGTCCTCGGGCTGGGTCCGGCGCAGGACCGCGCGGATCCTCGCCGTCAGCTCCTCGACGCCGAAGGGCTTGGTCAGGTAGTCGTCGGCCCCGAGTTCGAGACCGGTCACCTTGTCCTCCTGCTGGCTCTTGGCCGTCAGCAGGATGACCGGCGTGCGGCTGCCCCCCTCGCGGATGCGCTGCAGCACCTGCAGGCCGTTGAGGCCGGGCATCATGACGTCGAGCACGATCAGGTCCGGCTCCTCCTGCTGCCAGAGCTGCAGGGCGGCCTCGCCGTCGTGGGCCATGCTGACCTTCCATCCCTCGTGCTCGAGGTTGAAGCGCAGGCCCTCGGCCAGCTCCTTCTCGTCGTCGACGACGAGGATCCTGCCGTCACCGTTCATGCATCTTCCTCTCGGGAATGTCCGTCCTGTGGATCTTGATCGGCTCGGAGAAGCGGTAGGCAGAGCCGGAAGATCGAGCCACCCCCCTGCCGGGGCAGGCAGGAGATGGAGCCACCATGGGCTTCGGCGAAGTGTCTGACCAAGGCTAGGCCCAGCCCGGCGCCGCGGCGTTCTCCGGATGTCTTCGCTCTGTAAAAGGTATCGAAGATGCGTCCGCGCTCCTCCTCCGGCACACCGACACCGCGATCGAGGACTTCGATCCAGGCCTCCTTGCCATGGAGGCTCAGTGCCAGCTCGATCCGGCGACTGCCGTCCTCGGGAGTGTACTTCGCGGCGTTGCCGACGAGGTTGACCAGGGCCTGGGTCAGGCCCGCTTCGTCGACCTCGACCTGGAGGGCCGGCATCGGGCCGCGCTCGATCTCGAAGCCCTGCTCCTCGAGGTGGGGCGTGTAGCTCTTCATGAGCTCCTCGATGGCAAGGTCCAGTCGAAGGACGACGGGCTCGTAGCGCTTGGTCCCGGCCTCGACCTGGGAGAAGTCGAGGACCTTGTCGATCATCCGTGACAGACGGTCCGACTCCTTGGCGATGATCCCGGCGAAGTGCACCTGCTGCTCCGGGTCCTTGGCCCGGCCCAGCGAGATCGTCTCGCCGTACATCCGGATCAAGGCCAGCGGTGTCTTGAGCTCGTGGCTGACGCGCGCGGCGAAGCCCCGCTCCATGGCCGCGTAGGCCCGCTCCCTGCGTACCGAGCGCAGGAACAGGAAGGCCGCGCCGAAGGCCATGACCAGGAGGGCCAGGAGCGCGGCGATCCGGATCCAGACCGCCATGCGGAGGTCGTCGATGGCCGCCCGTGGATTGCCCGGCCAGGCCAGTAGCTCGAGCCCCTGGAGCCTTCCACCGAGCGGGTGGCGAGCCTCGAGAGGCGTCGCCAGGGCCCGGGCCTCCTCGCTTGGGACTTCGGCCCCCAGGGCCGGGATCCGCTCGCCGCTCCGGGTCACGAGTTCGACGTTCCAGGTTCCCCCCAGGGCCTCTAGACGCTTCGTGAGCCCGGCCAGGATCGGCCCGTAGAGCTCCGAGAGGTCGACCTTGAGCCCGGCCCAGTACGAGCGGGCCCGCTGCGATCCCGCCTCCAGCAGCTCGTCGATCGGCTTGAAGACCAGCATCGCCGGTCTGGGCGCGACCTCGAGCTTGAGCATCGCCAGGCCGGTCTCGGGCTCGACGCGTTGCCTCAGGTCCAGGAGCCCGGCCTGGGTCATGGCCCGCATCCTCCGATGCAGGGCGGCGACCTCGGATCGCCATCGCTCCCGGAAGCGGTCCGCCTCGAGGTAGCCATCGATGGTCCGCGCGAGCTCCTCGTCCCCTTCCATCAGGGGCCGGGCCATCCCGAGCCCCTTGTCGAAGAGCAGGTCCAGGTAGGACTCGAGCTCGCGATCGAACTCGCCCTGGGAAATGCCTCCGAGCAGGCGATGGACCAGCTTGCGTCGCCGGAAGACCTCGTAGGCCTCGGGGCGGGACTGGTCTCGGGCCAGGGCGTCCAGGGCACGCAGCTCCTGGAGAAGGAGGTCGGGGTAGTAGCGACTCTGCGTCTTGCCCGAGGCCTCCAGGGCTTCGCGACCCTCCTCGAAGGTCGCGGCCGCGGCCTCCCAATCTCCGGCCCTGCCCTGCCAGGCCCCCTTGTGGAAGGCGACCCAGGCCGCAGCCTCGGCCTGTTGGATCAGGTAGGCCTCGGTCGCCTCGAGATGGTCGATGGCGACCCGGGGACGGCCCTGGTGGCCGAGCCGATTGGCCTCGCGGATCCTCTGCGACAGCATGCCGTGCACCCGCTGGCTGCTCCGGTAGAGGCCGCTCGGCCTCATCATCCGTGAACGTCCGGTCTCGGGCAGGACCGGCCCCCGGGTCGGGGCGCGCAGATTCTTCGGGAGCAGAAACGCGTACTCGAGGGCCGGCTTCGTATCGTCCTCCCCGATCGCGGTCATGCGCAGGCGCAGCTCGTCGATCGACAGGCCCGGCTCGATCCCCCCGAAGCCGCCGGCTGCCAGGGCCACCAGGGCCAGGTCGAGCTCACCGCTGGCAGCCGCCAGTACCGGGAGCGGCTGGCGGGCCCGGGCCTCGAGTTCCTCCTCGAGGCTACGGACTTCGGAGAGCCCGATCCCCCCGACCAGGAGGATCGGGAGGTAGAGCATCAGGAGCGAGGGCAAGAGGCTCTTGGCCGAAGACTTCACGCGTACCTATTCTGGCAGCTTCGATCCCCAGTCGGCAGTCCCAACCTTGTCCCAGCCCCACGTCACGCTCCAGGACTACACGATCCGCTATGGCTCCTTCACGGCCGTGGATCGAGCCAGCTTCTCGGTGCCAGCGGGGGCCTGCGGCCTTCTCGGGCAGAACGGGGCCGGCAAGAGCTCGATCCTCAAGGCCGTGCTCGGCCTGATCCGGCCTGCCGAGGGGAGCGCCCGGGTGCTCGGTTTCGACGCCGCGGTCGACGGGCTGAGGCTGCGGGACCATGTCGGCTACATGCCGGAGCGCGAGGCCCTGTTCCCCGGATTGAGCGGCCTGGACTCCGTGCGGCGGGCGGCCCGGCTCTCCGGGATCCCGGCAAGGGAGGCGCGGCAGCGGGCCCACGAGGTCCTGTTCCTGGTCGGCATCGGCGAGGAGCGTTACCGGGCCGCGGCCCAGTACTCGACCGGCATGAAGCAGAAGCTCAAGCTGGCCCAGGCCCTGGTCCACGACCCCGACCTGCTCTTCCTCGACGAGCCGACCAACGGCATGGATCCCGACGGGCGCGTCGAGGTCCTGCGCCTGCTCCGCCAGCTCGTCGTGGACAAGGGCAAGTCCCTGATCCTCTCCTCGCACATCCTCTCCGACGTCGAGAGCCTCTGTGCCCACGTCGTCCTGATCGACGGCGGCCGGATCCTGGCCGAGGGCCCGCTCGAGGAGCTGACCCAGGGCTTCGGCAGCGGCTACCGCATCGGGGCCTCGGGTGGGGTCGAGGCCTTCCAGGCCGCGCTCGAGGCCGAGGGGCTGCTGCGCAAGACCCTGGGACCGGGCACCTGGCTGGTCCACCTGCCCGAGGACGAGCCGGGGCGCTTGTTCACGATGGCCGAACGATGCGAGGCCCAGATCCGACACCTCGAGGCCGACCGGCGCAGCCTGACCGAGGTCTTCCTGTCCAAGGTCGGGCGTGCGGACGCTGGATCCTCGGGACCTCTGTCGAGGACGAGTCCGGTGGACCGGAGTCCCTGGTGACGGAGGTCGCGGGCTGAGATGGGACTCTTCGACCTCGGATACCGTGGCTACCAGGGGCCGCGCGAATCGACCTTGGCCCGGGTGCGGCAGCTGGCCTGGGACGAGATCCTGCGCTTCTTCAAGTCCAAGCGCTTCCTGGTCTTCTACCTGTTCTCGATCGCGCCGGCCCTGCTGGCGCTCGGGACGGTCTACTTCCGCTTCGTGATCCTCGAGGGGATCGAGGACACGACCGGCGCCTTCGGGGCCGGGATCCGCCGGGGTCACCAGGCCAGTTCCTTCGGCTCGAGTCTCTCGGAGGCGACCTTCTGGTTCCCGCTGATCCTGAGCATGGGCTCCTTCCTGATCTGGATCTTCGCGGCCCTGGTCGGGGCCGGGATCGTCTCACGGGATCGGGCCAGCAATGCGCTGGAGCTGTACCTGACGCGGGGCTTCCGGGCCACGCACTACTTCCTGGCCAAGTGGATCGCGGCCTGCTTCCTGCTCTGCTGCCAGCTCCTGTTCCCTTACGTGTTGGTCTGGTTGATCGCGATCTTCCTGGCGCCGGACTGGGAGTACCTGTCGGAAACCCTCGAGTGGATGCCGGGCTTCCTGCTCGGGATGTTCTTCATGGCGGCCTCCCTGTCCTGGATCGCGAGCTGCCTCTCGACCTCGACCAGCTCCTCGGTCTTCGCGGTGCTGCGCTGGCTCGGTGGGCTCTTCGCGCTCTGGATCCTCGGGCGGGTGCTCCGGCGTTGGCACGGCGATGCGGAGTGGCTCGTCGTCTCGCCCTGGAACGTGCTCAAGCGCGTGACGCATTGGCTGGCCGGACACGGGACCAACGAGGACTTCATTATCGAGCTCGGGCTCGCGGCCTGGCTCTTGATGATGATCGGCTCGGCCCTCTGGGCGCGTCGCCATCTGGCCCCCGAGAGGATCGTCGGATGAGCGGGCCGGTCCTGAGCTTTCGTGGCGT
>WURV02101103.1:0-35987 GCA_011762755.2 Epimenia babai | reverse complement strand
TTTGACTACTCTTGAATCAGTCAGCTTGCTCCCTTGTTAGGTGGTGTGCTATTTGTCAAAAACCTACCTATCACGTACACCGATATTTTGTATAATGTCATTCATCCGCCTTATAAATTTTTATAGTAGCTTTTATATCGAGCCTTAATTGACATTTTTTCACTACATCGGACGACGAGTGATGTTACATACAAAGGTCACACACGCCATGTGCAATTAGAGTGCGAGGACAAGACCATTTCATTATGCGGCAACCGAGCGGCGGCGACAGGTACGCTATTACCTGAGATATGGGAAATATCGACGAAAGGCGGCCTTCGCAATTTGCGCGAGTGCCTCTGTGTATCGATTGGTGGCTAACACAGGTAACGTTCGCTTCACCAAGAGGTGCCCGCGAGGCGCTCACCGATCGATGCGTGTCATGCGGCCCGCCGTTCGGTAGGATGATGGCGAGACACGGAGCCCATTCTTGGCGATCGCGCTGTCATCCACACGACCGCCCGCCCTCCGTGTAAGCCGCTTACACCGCACCATATCTGTCACCGCCATATTCCGACATTACCAGAACACCGACGGGAACCGTCTCTGTCATTTAGTATTACTGTCAAGGCATTACCCAAACGGAAATCTTGGTATCGGTTTCGCATTTCCCCCAACAGAATATATCCTTCGGTGTTGTTGGAGTGCTATGTATACCATTTGATGTAGCATAATGGGTACTCTGTCTGTCGTTAAATGTAGCATAATGGGTACTCTGTGCGCCGTTAAATGTAGCATATGGGTACTCTGTACGCCGTTAAATGTGATAAAATGATTGCTCAGTACACCGTATAATGTAACATTATTGGTACTCTGAACACGATTTAATACGATATATTGACGCGATTAGTTGTCGGGGGGAGCCCTTTATCCGCGGGGGTGTTCACAATAATATGAGACATCGCAGTTCGAAATCCATCAGATATGGTGTGAAGCAGGATAAGATTTTAGTCTCTATCCGTGTTATGGCCTCGACAGCTCTTTGATCAAAACCCCCAATTATTTATCCAGGTGAAATTTATCTAATAAATTATGTGAAATGGAAATATCGGCCGAGATTTTGGAATTTTTGGAATTATCAGCCGGAATAAATAATTATATTCAATGAAAATATAATCTTGAAAAGGTTTGACAAAACCGTTGCCCCTCTTTGCCCTGTGAAATCCCGTAGAGGTTCTCAACAATTAGACAAGGATTCACAAAGAAATTTATTGGCCTCTCTTCTAAAAACGATGTTATGTAAGTGCTTTATCTTCAGTTCGTAATTCGCTAACGATTAACAATTCTGGATTTTGGAATGCCCTCTGGGGTACATTAAAGAGACAGGCCGTGTAAAAATCGTCATACGGAGACGGGGAATTTTGAGAGAGTGAGAAGACACCACGCGTAGATAAGGTGATATAGATTGTCGAAGACAGATCAGAAGAGGCCATACCTTGTATATATTTGTACGTGAGCAGTGGATTTTGAAATAAGTGGAATGTGACGAGGAGCTAATGTGAAGCACTTGAGTGAGAAGGTCGAGAGTTCGGCGCTTTTCGACAATTTCTGGAGTGGGAAAAGTTTAGTGGTAACCGGATTGACATAGAGCAAAATACCCCAGTTAATTGAGTAGCTACGTTGCACATAGTTCAGTTCCTAGGCAGTGAACGAGTGGCCTGCTCGAAGAGTTTTAAAAATCCCTTTGTTCATGGAATATTATTCGATTGTCAAATATTACACCAGTGTCACGAACATACTAAGTGGGTTTGATGGGCGTGTCGTGTCTTTAATGGTCATGTAGACTGATGTAGACTCGAGGAGGCGATGTTGTAGAGAAGTGAAGAAATCAAAGAGTTCAGTTTCGTTGCGTTGTTTCGGCTAGTGTACTCAAAATTAGTTAAGCCGTGCAGTATCAATGCATGTACATGGATCTCGTTTCATACAAGGAATAGTTTTTGTTTAATCAATATGTATTGGACAAGGTTTCACACGTCTTCACGACAGAATACGTTTTATTGTATAAAACTCATACAAATACAATAACAATCATCACTATAGGGCCGTCTGTTTTGTGCGAAGTACTAAATGTACATAAAACATCATAGTTATTGTCATCAACAGCTGCGGTGATACTTCGATCGTCGCGGTGTTTCACGAGTGGATGGCGTTAAACTTTTCAGACCGTTAAGCGTTAATTATAAAATTGTCATTGGTTTGATAGGCTGGAGTCGTATACCATCATCACTATCACCACCCCACCCCGTTTAGGCGAGCGGCCCACATAGTTTAGTACTTGTATATTAGCCGAACAGCTACAATGCAAACATTATCCAACAATACATTACAAGTCGTCGCTTACTTCTAAGTACGTGCAGTATTTGGGTCAATTACGCTTACTAGTAGGATTAGAAGGTTAGGTTTGTAAAGAGCTCGTGACATTGAGTAGGATTAGCCGTGTAAATAGCTCACGACATCGAGTTTGGTTAGCTATGTAAAGAGCTCCTGACATCGAGTCAGACTAGCTGTGTGAAGAACTCCTCTCATCTAGTAAGTTTAGTTGTATGATGAGCTCCTGACATCGAGTAAGTTTACTGGTGTAAAGAGCTGCTGATATCGACTAAGTTTAGGTGTGTAAAGAGTTCCTGCTATCGAGTCAGTTTGGCTGTGTAGAGAGCTCCTCACGTCTAGTGAAGTTATCTGTGCAAAGTGCTCCTGACATCGAGAAAGATTACGTTCACAAAAAGCGGTTGACATCTAGAAAAATTTCCTGTATAAAGAGTTCCTGACATCAAGTAAGTTTGGTTGTGTAAAGAGCTCTTGAAATCGAGTTTGGTTAGCCGCGCAAAGAGCTCCTGACACCGAATAAGTTTAGCTGTGTAAAGAGCTCCTGAAATCCAGTAGGTTTGGTTGTGTAAAGAGCTCTTGAAATCGAGTTTGGTTAGATGCGCAAAGAGTTCCTGACACCGAATAAGTTTAGCTGTGTAAAGAACCCCTGACATCGGGAAAGTTTAGATGTGTAGAGAGTTCCTGACATCGAGTAAGTTTAGTTGTGTAGAGGGCCCCCGACATTAGCCCCTCTATACATGCATGTTTCAGTTGACTCTGAGGCTAGTTGGGTATCGATTTGGTCATGAACTAATTTATTGTTAGGGTACATATTGTCCAATTTAATGATGAATATGGATAATATGGACAACAGTGGCAACGTGTGTTTTGTGTGGTTTGAATAAGGTCCAATTTTGCTCTAATAAATTCGGAGTTTTCATTCATTATACATCATTCTATTGAACCGCGCATTATAAGGTGCGAGTCGCACACACACACACACGCACGCGCGCACGCACGCATACTCAGCATCGTATACATTGCTTCAATGTATGGAGACCCAGTCTAATTCAATCGTACTCGTTTGATTATTTATTTACGGATATTATTTGAATTGTTGACATTTATTTGGAACCAAGTGCCTCTGGTTTCTGTTTTATAACAGGCGTGTTCATCGTTTGAGTTGGTTCGCCAGTAATGTCTGATATTTCTTATTTGTCATTAACTATGGCTAACGCATTCTTAAAACCACTTTTGCAACGTTTCTTGTCGCCTATCAGTAACAACCACGGTAACGCCTAGGTTTTCAATTTAGGTAGGGTCCGTGTTGAGCCCCACGTGGGTGACACGCGGCTAGAGACCCTTCTTTGTTACCTGTACCCCTGCATCCAGGTAGAGGAGATAAAAGCCCGCTGACATCATACACGATTATTATTCGGCGTGCCCGTTCGTATCGATCGCTCACCCGCCGCCTGGAGAGCGCGCATGCCGTCGTTGACGAGCCGACGAGCTGAGCCGGTCCACGGCTCGGTGACAGGAGCGTATATTGTACAGTGTACGGTTAGACTGACGGCGCTTATCACTTAGAGCTACCTCGCGCACACAAAGAAAATCAATTTTTCGCGATTGCGCTAAAATAAGTATTTTGTCGGTGACAATTTCGAGGGAACGGCAGAAGATATTCAGAGTGGCATGTAAAGTTTTCGCTTGGCCATCGGCTGTTCTTTCGTCTTGTGGTTAGTCACGTACTTATTGCTTTGTCTTATCAATCTCAGAAGTAAAAGCAATAAACGATCAACGCTATCTTATAATGACATACAGGGTGGGTCAAAGGTAGGGTTACAGTTAGCACTTAAGAATTTACATTAACTGTTGTACCTTTGACCCACCATATATAGTATCATATGTGGTATGTAAAGTTTTCGCTTGGCCATCAATTAGTAATAAATAATTAGTCATGTATTCATTTTTTCATCTATCAATCTCCGAAATAGAGGGAATAAACGATCAAAGCGATCTTTTAGAATATATATTATCATTTTATTTTCACTGTCGCACGAAAGATAGTAAAATTATACCGTCAACTATGTATTCGGTAACATACTTAGAAAGTTACTATTGGACTTTAATCTTCATATACTTTAAACAAAAAAGAGGATTATACCGTATAGAATCTTTTGTCAAATGCTACAGAATGTGCTATTCTAAACGAGAGACTGTTGTTGTTTTATTTAATAAGTATCACACGTCTTTAACAAAATTGTGGAATAATTAATGGTGGGATGGCAAGGGCTGAACAAACAGCAGAGATAGGTTACACACCGCTGCAAGTTTGTCGTTCAGTAAATTAGAACTCATCACGGTAGACCGTCGGTCATTGATTTGTCTAAAAATAGCCTAACTAGCGGACGCTATGGTAAACAACGCTGATATCACAGCGCTAAGAAAATCGGCAGAAAATATCAAATTCGTGTGTCGGATCACGCAGCCCGTCTCGTTCTTCGAGCCATTACCCCCCCCCCCCCCGTTTACGTGAATTCATGTCTCACGTTACCGTACGGAATTTTATTATACTCCTAATTTTATGTAATCTTCAAAAGCCTGGCACTTTTATACTAATGGGGGAATTTATTTCGAGTTCCTCCATAACATATATATTATGATTATTTTGGAAGAATACCGGTAAGAAGTAAGTCGACTTTAAGTGAATTAGGGAGGGAAGGAGTTTAGGGGGGGGGGGAGATAGAAGAGAAATAGCGTAGACAAAGCCCTCTCGCCTCATGCAGTCATGACATTAAACGTAGGCACTCCATTCCCCCAACGACACACGTCCTATTATATTCGCGCTCAGCCGTTACGCGGCATATCTAATCAGCCAAAGTTACCCTCAATTTGTGCTACCTGGTAATATTTTTGTCAGCGATGCGCTCAGGTGGGCAAACCGGCACCGTTGCCATGGCGATGCGCTCTCGACGGTTCCTATCTATCGATTTCTGTCGGTTTCGTACAAAGCTCTTTCCTTCCGCAGCCCCGAGAGGCGAGCGCGGCTTTTATCTGGCTCCTTCTGACCACAATCTCTCGTCGACTCGATACCTAATCCGTGCGGTCGCATTGTCTCGGTCATTACCGACGATTCGCCCAGTACATGCAGTTACGCACTCCCGTATATACACCGAACCGTAGCCTACGTTACCGGCTATCACGGCGGCGTCTGTTTATTTGACTGTACAAAATATCTGACAAATACAACGCGATCTCTTTAGCTTATCGACTAATTAAGCTTGGTTGATCCGCTGCGTTGAGTCTATGGAAGATCCGACCTCTGATTAAACGAGACTTTATATAATCCTTTCGCCATACGCGATTATTAACATCATTGACTGACGAAGATCTACACACACCGCAGTAAAGATCGTACGTGTACGTATCATAATTTAATACAAAGATTTTAAATATTAATTATTTATTGTTGCCAACTCGGGTACCTCTAGTTCTTTCTATTACTGTACACGTAAACTAGTTCGGCTTTTTAATGCGATCTTGTGTGTATCTCATGGTACTATGGTACTATTTACGCTTTTTCGTGTTCCCCGAGGCTTATGGTTGTGTGGAGATCATTTATAGGTAAACCGAAAGGAGGTGAAATAATGCAGACGTGCGAGACAATTAAACGCGTAAATGCGTAGATTATTACGTCGGCGACGCGGAGCAAAAAGCAACGCGTTACATTTATATAACTCATTTTAAAACCGCACTTCGACAAATTACGGTTTACAAGAATAAAGTGAGTGAAATATCATGGGTATATCACCTTTTAGTTTGAGTAAAACTAATTTATTAATCATCAATTTCCTCAAAAACACCGCCATGCTAGGTGGTGGTATTTACGATATTACTTACGACTAGTGGCGTTTTCAGGATTTGATATATGGGTTGGCTTTTCCAAATATTGTATGTTTATCTCAACGCAAGGAGGGGCATCTGGGGTCTGGGCTTTTGTCAGATATTTTGAAATAACCGCATGAATGGGAAAAGTCGGCCATGCCATTTTCACAATCGAGCCCCGCGTAGTAGTTTCTTGAAATTATATAGCATCAGGGCGCTTTATAAATCAGGAGTCAACCTACGTACTCACGTAAAAACTAAAAGCGTTTGTCTTTATAAAATCTTGAATGTAGCGTCGAGATTTTGTTACTAATGAATGTTGGTCAACTGGATCCCCATATAGGACCAGTATCGCGAAGTCCTTGAGTGGAAAGCCCCTTGATATTTCACCCGTTACCTATTGGGCGCTACTTTCTGTTAATCTCACGCCATGACAATGCCACGTGCAACATAAGAACGGTCGTAAATATTACCAAACGTTCAAATTAAGCGCATAAAATTCTTAGTCGCGAAGTAGCTGTTGAGCGGTTTTTATGACAATTTTGTCGATCGAGGGAAGCAATTATGACGAGAAAAAGGACGCAAACAACTGTCAAACCTGAGATAAAGGCGACAAGAGGGAAATTGATCAGAATATTTATTATGACAAATATTTAGCATTTTGGTATTAGGGCGGCCTCGGTATTTTTTAAACACGTGGTAGCAGATTTCTGGTCGTGATTTTGCAAGGTTTCCTGGCAGAAACGTCACTCTCAGCAATACCTGCCTGGTGTTGTGTATATAATAAACAGTGTTTTTTTTCGGTACTCCGAGGGAGGGGAGGGGGGGTGGAGGGGGGGGGTGGTTTCCCTAAAGACGTTGCTTACATGTACCACCCATCTGCAAACTGCTAGGACGTTACAGGATATGTTATACGAGACGCCTGCAGCACTCTTGCCGTATTAGGACTTTCTCCGTAATATTTACTTGTCTAGTTGCAAATAAATTTATATGGTCCTTATAATTATGGCTCCGTCTACCAAAGCCTTCGGGAAAGGGCATATGCAGTACCAAAAATAACCTCGGAAGAAACTCAAGCATTAGTCTCAACCGTTATGCTTAGAACCCCATCCTTGTACTGTGAATGCCGGCACTCTACCAAATGGCCGAGCTTTTCTAAGACCCCACTGCGGTTGGTGTGTTTTACTCTCGCGTTGTGAAACTGATCAAAAAATACTATACTACAATAGTCGTAAATCTCTCTAATAATATTAGTTTTATTAGCCTACGTATACTGTGCGTTTCTTTATTCATTATTATTGCACGTAATAATTTCTCGTTGGCCGTAGAATATATCGTAGATGGTACGCTCTAGTTACGCTAGTGTCCGACGTCACACCTGTTGCAACATTATTAATTGAGTAGGACTACGGAGAAGAAAAATTTACGACATGGCATCCGAGCGTTGTTGGGACGGGCTGTTTTTGTTACGCACGTGGCGGTAGGAAGCTGATAGGGGCCTTGGAGGCTGCGTACGTTTCATCTCGATCTGACTGCTGAACTGAGGCGTATGCGCGACTGGTGTGATGCATGTCGTCATATCCGACCGTTCATAGTGCAATTAAACGATCTCTGTTACTCCTGGGGTGCACTATATTTCGAGACGCTTGGTTTTAACGAATAAAAGATTATACTTCGTGAATCTAATTACTCTCGCGATTCGCGGTGCCCGTATATAAGAGCTGTTGTTAGAAGCGTAATAAACACAGAAATAAAATTTGTCCCTATCTCTTCGATAATTTGCCATGTCCACCGCCCAACTTTAGTTTGTTTGCAGAAACGTTTGCCACTCCTACATTGCGTCGCCATTGTCCGTGTTACTTGAGGTCCAACCTAACACAATCATAAATTGGTTGACTTTTTACGAGACACATCCGTTCTCGGTCATTTTATTATCGTTCAACGATTCGCTTGCTCTGTACCCTAGATGAGTTCCGCACGGTCGTCCCACCACCGAGTTAATTATTCACGACCTGCAACGGCTGCAAACATTTCAACTATCGAAATATCGATTAACACGTTCCCGAAACCGTCCCCGTTCACCCAAATTTATCCGAGTAACGTATTTCCTATATCGAATTCTCGTTCACGACACCTTGTTGACGCAGCCCGAACGACACCCTAGCGGGAAGTACTATATTTGACATTGGTGCAACATCAACTGTGCTTATGGCTTATGAGGTATTTGACGCACATTTGTGTCGTATTGAGTTAAAATCGACCGAACCGTGTGATATTGTTTACTAGGCAGTTATTACTAATGCACACACGGTGACATAGCAAACTATTTACATTTATATCAGTGTTCTGTACCCATATGCGCTATCCTGTATAGTCTACATACAATACTAAGCAGACGCGTGTATCACTCTGTAGTTTATGATATACTCCATCTCGCGTTTATTGGATGATCGTTGTCCATAAGTAACAATGTAATCGTGATCTACCCGTAGTTATACTGTGATCCATCTGTAGTTATACTCTGATCTTTTTATAGTTTGCGGCTTGATCTATCAAAAGCGACGTCATAATGTATCTGTAGTTACACTGTGATCCATCTGTAGTTATGCTCTGATCGTTTTATATCTTATGGCCGGATACATCAGTAGCATGGGCGTGATACCTTTGGGGTTATTCTGTCATCTGTCGTAGCTATGACCTGTTCATTTTATACTTTATGACCTGATCCTTCAGTAGAGACCAACTTGCAGTTACTCTTAGATCCATCTCTAGTCATGGCCTATTCACTCGGCAAGAACACAGTGATCCTTTAGTACATGATCTGATCTGATAACTCTGTAATCGGCTAAGTGTCAGATGGACTACTAATCGTGTTTCGATCTTTGTCGCCATGGCTCCAGATGCAACATTTTTCGATCGCGTTCTTTTAACGCATCCAGATGTGTTTCAACTACCAGATTGAGTCTATGACGTTTCTTCCAGTGTATCATCTTCTGCCAATTATATTAAAGTGATTCACTACAATCGTCATTTATGTATTTTCAGGATTCCTTATCGAGTGCTGACAGTGACATGAGTGTCGAACTCAGCACGACCTCCACAACAGACGCATCACCGTCGTTACCAAATCCCGATTCCAACACTTCGTGTAAATATGCAACAATAATACGCTAATAGTACTACTAATAGCATGAATTATGAAAATTAATAGCTGTGTATGGCAGTGTATAAGTCTATCTCTCGTATATTTGAAGACGGGTATATTAATCGACTTCGGATCGTTGTATAATACCAAAATATTAATAGCCTCTTTTTCCGACGTGCTGCCACACCTCTACTTATACACTGCACCAACTTTTCACTGTGTCGATCTATACAACGTATCGATTTACATGGTAAACTACAGTACTAACAGTACTATTAATAGTATTAAATATATTTATCTGTTATCTGTTTAATTCTAGTGCAATAGAATAAAGCCAAATACAATAATCTTATTTCTATACTATAAGTGAAAAATGAAATGGTTCAAAAATCGATTACCGAGTTATGGGCCTATGCTTTAGCCATGAGGAATCACACAACGTCTACACGGGTGCCTTTAGCGCAGTTTATTGCTCGGCTATCCAGTACGTTTGTTGACTCGGGTGCGTTTACATGACAACATAATCTGTCGAGATAAGGTGGTTATGGAGATCTCGTGTCGCAGTAAATGGCAGCTGCTGACTCCCCGGTAGTGTTAGACTAATCCCGCGCCCACTCGCTGGGTGAAGCCGGACGTGCCGAGCTTACGTGTTAACCTTCAAGTGTCACGGTTTGATTCCATTCTTCGTTATAACGTCGCAGATGGTTAACTATTAATCGCTCTGGGGTATTGAAAGACGGCAATGTAAATTCGGTGAATGAGAAAAGGTAAATATAGTAGGTTATCGAAAAAAGCCAAAATTATTTTGCAAAACGTTGAGATACCGTTAGTCGTGTTGTTATCGGACTTTTCTTCGATTTATACGCGGCGCCGGACTATCCAATGCAAGTCTGAGACGCAAGGCATCAACTGTCCAGGCGCCAGAGAACAAATCACGACCACGCGGGTCTTCCTTCTCCATCGTGCCCGGTCGTTACATGGCTTTCCGCGACAATTGATCATTCCGAAATCACCTAACTGTCTCTATTCTTGCCAATACATTCGGCACAGTCGTTTGTTTTTCTAGCTGGACGCTCGCTGATCAATGCAGGCACCAGACTCATATGGTTTCGTGATATCCCGGGAGTTGTTGATGTTATTAGTAAACTACACGTGACATTTTCTTCGTATTATAATTAATGACTGGACTTGTATGTTTTACTACATATACATAAACGCTATTTTACATCGTTATCTATTATAGATCAATTGCAGTCAACCTTTCAAGCCAAATATCTGCAATTTCAGATTTATTTTAAAAGGCACTATAATTATATTATAATATAGCATGGTTACATCACTACAGCTATAAAATTCATCAATTTTGTTTCATTTTCGTTTACATAGAGAGAAATACCAATCACAAAAATCGACGTTACTGACGGCAAACGATCAACTATAACAATAACGGATATAGTTTAGCGCAAAATGTTTTATATATACTTGAATTGGAGTGAATATAAAAATTAACTAACTCTTCACATACGTATAACCAAAATGGACTCTGAATGAAATGCCCTTATCATTACAAAATTATATATTACCAAATCAGAAATACCACTAACTTTGTCAGCACTGTAATTGCACTTAAGAGAGAAATAAGGATACTTTCAACCCTAGCTACCCTAAATTAAATTGTTTGAAAATTATCTACGAATATAGTGTTTTCTCACGCGCAGTTTTGCCCCTTACTGACTCTGTACACCGAGGACACAGCCCGATGAATGTAAGTACACCTCACAGCACGACGACCACTGCAGCCGACAGCGACACACGAGATGTTCCCGATGACAAACATTCCGTGAGCAAGCTGTTATCAAACAACAACAATAACAATAACAATAATAATAATGTGGAAGCGAAAGGTCAAACCAGTGGAAACACATCACCAACAATCACGTCGCGCGTCAAGTCCCCAGGCGAGAGGAAGCGGCGAGCCAGCGACGAACTCAACATCTCCGTTAGTATCAAAATGTATATTCCTCTAGAGTTCCTAGTCATATTTTTTAATTGGAAGTTATAAGGCACTAAGAACGTTTATAGAGACACGGGTTGCTGTGATATCCATACCGGAAAATACGAACAGAAATTGTAACGACATGTAAACGTGTGTATAACCACGAACTCTTCTTTACGAGTATATTCAACTACCCGAGCCGAACAATACCCAGACACGTAAAATTACACAGATATTTACCTTAGTCAACAACGTTTTTTTAATAACTTGACCAGAACGAATTAAAAATTATCAACCAAAACATGAAAAAAGTTTATCAAAAACACCAATATAAAAAGGAAACGGTGAAGGGGGAATTGTTAATCATTGGGCTTTATTCTTGTATCAGAATGCAATGAGTTATTTCTAAAAGCAAATTTCCATTACTATATTTTATTCGCTTACCCACGATTTGACCTCGTACGCTTTCGTCCCCTAATTAATAATTAAAGGCAACATTCTCATGCATTAATTGCTGCTTATTCCCCGAGGTTTCCCTGCGCACCTAGACCGGCGCGAGGCTACTCACCTGCCGATAGCTTATAATGGATCGTGTGTAGATGGCCGCCGTGGGCGGATGGCTGCCTTGGGTGAATGACTGCGGTAGGCGGATAGCCGCTGTGGGCGGTTGGCTCCTATGATTAGATGGTTACTGCGGATGGTTGGCTGCCGTGATTGAATGGCCGTTGACGGTTGATGGCTGGTGTTATTGGATGGCCGTTGTAGGTTGATGGCTGCCGTGATTGAATGGTCGTTGTAGGTTGATGGCTGCTGTTGTTGGATGGTCATTGTAGGTTGATGGCTGCCGTGATTGAATGGTCGTGATAGGTTGATGGCTGGTGTTATTGAATGGCCGTTGTAGGTTGATAGCTGCCGTGATTGAATGGCCGTGATAGGTTGATGGCTGGTGTTGTTGAATGGCCGTTGTAGGTTGATAGCTGCCGTGATTGAATGGCCGTGATAGGTTGATGGCTGCTGTTGTTGGATGGTCATTGTAGGTTGATGGCTGCCGTGATTGAATGGCCGTTGTAGGTTGATGGCTGCTGTTGTTGAATGGCCGTTGTAGGTTGATAGCTGCCGTGATTGAATGGCCGTGATAGGTTGATGGCTGGTGTTATTGGATGGCCGTGATGGTTTGATGGCTGGTGTTATTGGATGGCCGTTGTAGGTTGATGGCTGCCGTGATTGAATGGCCGTTGTAGGTTGATGGCTGCTATTGTTGGATGGTCATTGTAGGTTGATGGCTGCCGTGATTGAATGGTCGTTATAGGTTGATGGCTGCTGTTGTTGAATGGCCGTTGTAGGTTGATAACTGCCGTGATTGAATGGCCGTGATAGGTTGATGGCTGCTGTTATTGAATGGCCGTTGTATGTTGATGGCTGGTGTTATTGGATGGCCGTTGTAGGTTGACGGCTGCCGTGATTGAATGGCCGTTATAGGTTGATGGCTGCCGTGATTGAATGGCCGTTGTAGGATGATGGCTGCTGTTACTGGATGGCACCGTAAAACGGAATGCTATTGTTATTTGGATGGCTGCTGCAGGCGAATGGTTGCTGCAGTTGGTTTGCTGGTGTGGGCGGATGATGCTGTAGGCGATTCTAGAGCCATTTTCTTACGGAATTAATTATGTTGGTGTTTCGTGGATTACTTCGTGGATTTATCCTGAACTAACTGATTTGTGCAGAATTGTACCAAGGCGAGCGACCTCCTCGATGACTACGGTAGAGACGATGATGACAATGACGACGATGATGACGATGAAAAGTTGTCACCAGGCCAAAATAGCGACCCAGAAAAACTAAAAGCCTTTAACGTAAGGCTAGCCTATGATATTAATGAAAAACTGGTAGGATATTGTGTACGTTACTATCCTTGAAATTAAATAAAATTAAAATATTTCAATCCGATAGGTGTGTATTTAAAGTTATTTGCAGGATTCCGCGTCGATTATTTTGCTATATTTAGAATAATTATAATATATCACTACTTACACCTACCATATTCATATTTATGTCATAGCTCATGTTGCAGCAAGAACAGAAATTCAAAAATTAATTTCTAAGTACGTGAACAATTGCAGAATGTATTTAAAAGATAGATGTCGCTGTTTTTCTTGTTTTATCAGATGTTTGTGCGACTCTTTGTCGACGAAAACCTGGATCGTAACGTGCCGATCTCGAAGCAGCCTAAAGACAAGATACAGGCTATCCTTGAAGCGTGCGATCGTCAGTTCCCAGAGTTCCATAACCGCTCGCGCAAACGCATTCGCACGTACCTCAAATCGTGCCGTCGCATGCGTCGTTCCAAAGACCACAACGGTCTCGAAGCTGTAAGTCGCCATCTTTAATCTGACGAAGTTATAGATTTTTTCTCTTATAATCACGCCGCTTACATTCACTCGCGCACATACGCAGGCCGACGCACACACAAACACAAACAAACACACCCACAAAACACATTCAAATGCGCAAAAACTACAACTACACACATAATTCAACTGACGTATATTTTATTACCGTTCTCAGCTGAGACCAACACCGCCTCACCTGACGTCGGCCGCAGCCGAAGGTATCCTTGCTCAAGCGTGCGAAAACGAGAGCAACAATGCAAAACGCATTCGCATGGGACTGGACCCATTACCGGTAAACACCCAACTGTTTCACGGGGACGCTGAAATTGGAAATACCTTACCAAATAAGCTGTCAAATAAATTATCCAAATTATTAAGAGATATGACGAGCACGCGTGAGAATAGCTATTCCACTCAAATTTAATCGGCGCAGTAACAATTGTTCTCTACGGGTAAGATTATTGAAGACAAAATTATGTTTAATTTTTTGTATTCTATGTAATACTTGATTTATATTTACTATACTGATTTTCAAATATAGCCCTCTAGTCTCGGTATTGTAATGAAACATTTCTTGCAATCATTCTGCTTGGGCAGTGTGTTGACACTGTTTTGTGATTTTTCTGCGTGCTGTGGTGCATCTTGCGAATCACTGGCCGTGTATGTGTTCTCAGTGTACGAGTCTGCAGCCACTGGCTACGTCGCGCAGCTCGCCAACGATCTCTGCTCCAATCACATCACAGCCAGCACTGGTCAGTCAGACCGCACCGACGGTCACAGTAGCCCGCACTACGGCCGCCACGCCGTCGCAGACTGTCTCTCTGCACGGCCACTTCGCAGCTTCGGCCGACTACCTCCGCACGCAGCAAGCGGCCCCAGCCGAGTACCTCCGTGCGCAGCAGGCGGCGCCTACCAGTTTCCGCCCGCCCTCTGAGTACCATCAGCCGTTTTTTGCGAGCAGCAACGGTCTGTTCCGGCCCGGGTTTACGGGTAGTTACCAGACACCGGCGCATCACCACTCGTCGCTCCTCACGCATGCATCCGTGCAACACAACCAAATACAGAACGGTGAGCCACTTCCCACGGTGCATTGCTTACATTAACTTTAGTTCACCACCACCACCATTATAGAGAGTGTTCCAAACTACATAATATAATGCCGTGTATTTTGACTATTATATTAACACATTATATATATATATATATATATTTCCAGGACCCACTGACCTTAGCCTTAAAAAGTCGTGCCACAAGAATCAGCTGAGTTCCACAGAAGTCGTGACCATCAAACAATTGATCGCTGGCTACAGAGAGTCGGCCGCCTTCCTCTATCGCTCGGCGGATGAACTCGAGCAGTTACTACTCCAACAAAACTGATCTCATTCGACTTGGGGTCACTTGTAGCTCCGTTTGTTGTTGGTTGTTGGTTCTGCCTTGAGGGGCACGTTCACCGAGTAACATAGTTCTGGCGACAAAGTCACAAAGCGCTGGGGTAATTAAAGACGTCCGCCAGTGAGTGCGATTTTGATTACCATAAGTAAACATTTTGTAGTACAGTGCTGCTTCCAGAACATTCCAAATTAACAAAAGTAATGTTCGCTCAAATTACAATGTTAGTAAATGTAGATTCGAATGGATATATTACCATGATAATTCTATTAAAAGGCATTTTAATAACAGGACAAGAATTTCCAAGGAGTCAGTGATGCAGAAAATAATTTTGCTCATTATATAAATTCAGTTACTGTTGCTCGATGGAAACGATGAGTATCTGAAATGAAATCAGTAATAATTTTGTTTCTTGTCATAAATCGGACGAGATCATTTTACTGTAGTGGGTGCTTTGAGGCTCCGACAATCGTTCCTGTTAATTTACCCAGATTTATGTGCATGGATGCATGCATTACAGCCCCCTTCGTTTGTAGATAGTGTGTACAGTCGTCAGTGTGTACGACTATATATTGATAGATATATGAAGTTTTGGTGTGGCTTTTGCCTCGTAGACTAATATGTGAGATTCGGCGCCAACTTATGATTTCCTAGTGTTACCTTATATAGCCTACCTAAAAACGAAAAGCTTTAGCGTTGGCAAGTGGAAGCTTTTCGTCAAAAAATCCAACTTAAAAAAACACCCTAGAATTGCGGCCGCATAATTTATTGCCATAGGTGTCGCAAGAAATTAAATTTTTATGTGGTTTTCTATTATTATGTAAAGCGATTGCAGGGCCAAATTTGTTTCCACGTACATCTTATAAATTATAAGATGATTGTTAATGTAATGAGGCAGGCTTGACCTGCTGACCAGGTATTCAGGTAAATAAGTCTAGGGCGTGGTGCTTTAGAGAAAAAACGGGGCGCAAATTCCTCATGCATGCTTTGTCGCGTATGCTTATTGATTATTCAAATGGTGACAATGAAAATAATCAAAAATTTTTTATCCACTGACCACAAGACGTAAAATGTCGGCCGGAGATTAAAACTTTTTCGGTGCTCAAGGGAACTGAAGTCGATCCGCACAGTTGTTTCATCCATTTTCGTCCAGTAGTTTTAACCAATGAAACTTGAGATTCATACACACCGATTCTTTGAAAGTATAACTCGCGTCATTGCCGTGTCAATATGTGGGATTGGCTTGGAACTTTTTTATTAGTGACCAACGATAGTGATTCCTAACGATTATCTCATCTTATCCATTATGGCCTTTCGCGGAACGGGCGACAAGCTTCAGACAGCACTCGAGCAAATAAAATACATCATAAAGACGATACGAAGTAATTTTTCTGGCTTTTCGAAAATGATAGCATCAATCGTTAGTATCCGTAACATTTATTCATAATTAAGTACTTTATATCTTTATCTTTTCGTGACATTGTCTTTGGCGAAAGAGCTCACAACGAAAGCGCATCAACCGATGTTGTCGACCAATGAGATGAAATGAAATTCTATTGATTTATAGTGCCCTTTTAACGCATGGCTAATGAGTCGTAGGTCTACTTTATGATTTGTCTTATTTAATATCTATGTGGAGGTAATTTGGTTGTGATTATTTCCGGGAAATTCACACTATGCGAGTCAGAGGACCATATTATAATTTACTTCCCCTCTTCAAACACCTATTGCAAGTTTCAACCTACATAAATTTTCTGGATTTTTTTGTCGCTATAAAGAATCCTACAGTATATCCAGGAAGATGAATCTAGCACTAGGATTTCATGTAAAGCACCGATAGAGTTACATTTTGTCGTATGTCCGAAACATAATTATGTTCTTAGTCAGTATTACTAGAAATACGTAAAGCACTTCTGCATTACGCCAATGGTATTATGGCGAACGCGCCAATGTACTAAGATTGTAATATTATGTACATATTATATAGGTCACATAATTACATTTTTGTGACAAAGGTCAGAGTTCATCATGATATTTCGCTATTGTTTATTTCCATATGTATCTTAACATAAAACTCGATGTTCTCAATTAGTCAATTCCACATAACGTCATTCCCGTACATAAAATACTGCTATATTCCCCATGTGAAATAGCTTTTGTGGGTTGTCGGCAGTTACTGTATATGGTGTAACACACGATACTAAATTGTCTTTGAGTTTATTCTCGTCATAAGCTTTCATTTCGTCCATATAAAAAATATTCCCCAAATAATACCATATTTTTGTTTATTTTTTTCTAGTCTCAAAAATAGTCAGTATTTAATAATTTATTTATTTATTTATTTATTTACTTAACTTTATTCTGTTTGTTCAACTACTATATACGTTAAGTTATTCACCAGTGTATTTCTTTATTTTCTTCTTCGTCTCCCTGTTTTATTATGCTGTAATGGCTTGTCTTGTCAAACGATGTCATCCCGTAATGTTACACGCAGACAGGGTTAATCTAACGATCTATGTCTAGCCTATGTGGCATGTGTGTAAAAATGGGCTCATTCTGATATAATCATGTCGCTTTATTCATCCGTCCACTAGGCAAATATTACATTGAATATGGAAACGAAATATACTTACTGGTAAATTATGTGTTAATGGGCGCTAAAACTAACATAAATCTTTGTATTGTCAATACGAAACTGAAAGTACGGCATAATAATTAGTCGCGGTTATTTACGAGCATTCAAACGTTACACATTCAGCCTAATTTTTGATTATATATGTGAAAGTGTTTTTATCTCTTTGATAGTTTTACTTATATCGTGGTTGTGGCTTTCCGTTTTCTATTTCAGTCTACGGACCTAATAAAACTCATTGTATAGTAGCCTATTAAAATCAAATCGGTTGTGTATCTCATACGGTTGTGAATGTTTTAACTTTTGTCAAGAATTTAATTTTGTCACATTGTTCGTAACGTACAATATCGGCGTGCATGCTAATATTAATTAACACGATACAATACTACCATTTGTATATCAATGACAGCTAACAAATATTATCATCCCCTTTCTGCGATATGTGACGAAATGGTATCAAGTCTTTAACCACTTACATAGACCGTACGCCATGTATCATTCTCATGTGCATAGTACATCTAACTAGGGGGATAATACGCTCAAATAATAGTAGTATATCATATGTTTTAGATCTACGTATACATATTTTGAATTGTCTCCCTTGAGACGCAGAAATTGTATGACCACGATTAACATTCCATATACCTAGATATATATGATAGATTATATATCCCTATTAGGCATCTTTAAACGTACGAAGCGTGACCACTGTGGGTGTTTTTGTGGGTGATCGCAAACAAGTAATTAGAGAGTAATGTAAAATAATTGCATAATAATATATATATATGTGTGAGTAGTTAACGCCGCGACATTTCCTTCTGATACCAGCGTGGCCAACTGTTACATTGATTCAGTTGACAATGCGATTGTCTAAAATTATCGAAACTAATGGGAACTGACTTTTGGAGATATTAAATATTAATACCCTTGACCTTTCGACAACCTTAATCGCCTAGCCAATCAGATACCCCTTGTAACGGAATGAATAGCTGTCTATTTTGTAATTATATTATAGGATATGTGTTGTTATTAAACTGTTACATTGACAAAAGTGCCCATTTTATATGCCGCTATATCTTGTATATATTATTACGGCCGACAGTATTCCACGTGTTCAGGTGTGTTGTGAATGCTTGGACCAAAGTCAGACGATTTATATAAACCACTACATGATGATGATACATTATACGTATATATACTGACATATCTATATTTGCTTTATTTATTAAAATGTTAAATACACTATAGAGAGATGCTATACTTTTAATACAAATACTTATGTCATATATTGTCAGGTTGTGCAGTTCTCGTATTTTATGGTTTCTTTGACAAATAAATTTATAATGTAATGGCAGCCTTTGTTTTTATTGATATTTTATTTCGCGGTGTTGGGTCCAGTGCAGAAGTATAGATGAATTGTACGACCGTGACCATTAAACAGTAATAGCCCCAAGTCGCATATCCTGACAAAATATTATTATTTGATCGATACAATAATGTCGCTCCTGTCAGGGGCCTGTGCTAATGTTACGAGTATTCACGCTTTTTCGACTGTATTTTTTTATTTGTATTTGTCTCCCGTAATAAGACAATAGTGACACTTGAATGGTGAAGAGTTGCCGCCCTTCTTCTGTTGAGTTATCTATCCTTGCTCCAGAAGATTTCGCAAGTTTTCTCAAAGATTTCGCTCGCATTTCGCGTCGTGTGTCGTGGCACCGAAAAAACGAAATTGGTGATTATACGCGCAGTTAGCGAGTGTGTCGCTAACCAGCTACACCAGCCACGGCTGTCGCATTGTTGCCCGTTATTAAAAAAGGTATTGTTAATTACCAAGCGCAATCACATTGAGTAACGAGGGCGAAGCTTTAGGTTCGCAAAACACTTCTTGTTGTAGCTATGTCGTTTTATGTGGCTGTCACGGTGTGCCGAGTTAAAATTAGCCCGCATGTTCGCCCATTATTTTTATACTAAACTATCGAGAAGTGTCAATTCAAGAGAAATAGATTCGCATCGATTAAAGACGTACTCAAAACATCTCATTTGAACAGGGTGTTTTTAATACACACTCATCATCGTGGGTGTAACACAGGAGTACCGTAACTCGATCCGTCTGGTATTATTGACAAACATTCCGTGTACCGGAGTGGAAAAACCAGTTCGAGAGTATATACGTTAGTCAAATACGGCGACTCGCCGTGTGTAAATGTGCAACGTGACGTACACACGATTAAATGTCTGAATGCATTATGATTTGTGCGTTCATAATCAATGACTATGTTAACTTCACCTTAGAAATATGACATTCCGCCATTAAATATCTCGGTTGGTTTTGATTGACGGAGCGCTGTCGTTGAATCCATTGTATAATGCTCGAATATCAACACTTTCAAGCAGGTGAGACAGACGCAACGATTACGTACTTTAAATAGGCAGCAATAGAGGTGCACTCGTAGGTTGCCATGTTAGCCATATCATATATACGACAGATACAAAGTAACGCCTGGGTGTTAGAAGGTGTTACCTTTGTATTTGTCGTAATGGCAACAATGACATTGATTACACGAATTGCATTTCTTCGTTCTCGTACGCAGTTTATAGATACCGTTTACAACATTATGTCGTTTCATTACCATATTTATTCATTATTAACAATTAATTATTTTACTTATTTATTAATATACAGATTCATATAAAAACATTTCATTTTTGTATATACTGTAGTCGTCTCTCTAATACAATCCCCGAGTATTTGTGAGACCCACACAACATCGTTAAAGTGACCTTTACATTGAACATGCTTGTTGAACAATCACATTCTGCGTACCATCCACGTCACGGTTGCTCTGTGTCTGTGAAAGACGTCACTTACATCAGATTTAATAAAGGTACTACGTACTGTATTTAGTTAGGATGAAATTAGTCTAGATGCGAATGCAGTCATGTTGCAGAATACAGTCAGTGATTAAAAGTCGTGGGCAAATCGCCTAAGGGTAAAACACCGAGTTTTGGGAGACAGCTGATTATACTTTTTTACACTAGTGCTTCTGAAAAACAACGATTGCCTGCCCACATAGCGCGTTCCACTAAATCTGTAATAGGTGACGACCACGTACAATGAGATGACGAGACAGCTGACTGGTAAGCTTCAAGACAGACAGCCGCATGACCGGAAGTATAATATTCTTACTTCACCACAGAAAGGTTACCCAGGCTTTGTCGCAAATATACATCTCACTCCGTTACAGACAGAATCCGGATTGACGATGTGTGACCGAAAGATCCATGCGTTATACCACGGTCGCCGATCCACTAACTACCGAGCTGTACCACTCACTGATATCGTCCGCAATGCCAGCCTACCCAAAGTAGTATTGCTAGAAGGGAGTGACGATGGCGTTCCTTCTGAACTGTTACATTACATTGGTAAACCAGTGTTACTGTGGACGATTGTTAGCAATACGCTGGTGAGGGCGTGTTCTCTGGTAAAGGATGTCCACACAGATGCTCTGACAATGGGAAAGCTGGAGTTTTTTATACCTGAAGATTATAACGGTACGGAACATAGTTACTATAGTACTGCTAACTTGTATATGAAACTCGACTTCCTATTTATAAACGGGGCAGTAACATCATTTTTCACATTCGACAGGGTTACTTTGCATAATTTAACTGGGATTCTAGATATGTATAGCAAATGAAACGGTTTGAAACCGGAATATAAAATTGATCCCATCCTTAGATTTTAATTGGAAAAAATGTGGATCGAACAATATTGTTTGAAAATGATCATTTAAAATTGTCCTCTAGCCTATCTCACCAAATTTATTCAACCACTTGCTCGCGCTACGCCTTTTGTCGTTTTTTCGCAGGTTTATTCGAATTGATTGACTTGAATCGGCGAACATCGGATGGCTACACGACCATCAGCGAGGTGGCGCGAGTTATGCCGAGGTTTTTCTTGACAAAAAGTAAATTAAATTGCATTGAAGAAAAAGTTGCCGATGGCGTGCGTCATACGTACCCGGAAATAATCATAGAATCGGGGTCTATGCTCCAGACAGTGAGAATGTTCGGCACCAGATGGAAGGGGATCGTTGAAACTGGCTTCATTAAACGAAAAACTCGCGAGGTAGTGACACAAAATATGGCGTATTTAGAATGTATTACCGGAGAAGGAAGGAAAGTATTGATATCGCTCAAACAGCGCGGTAGGTTTTACGCGATCTATCAGAATAATTGGAAGGGAAAACCGAGTAGATGCGTTTATAGAATGTGCGACCTGATAGCCCATATTAGGTTCCCAGTTGTATGTAGACTAGTTTTAGGAAAAGAACCCGATGGTTCATTTGAATTTTCTGGGTTTTTACGATTAGAAACAAGCGAAAAAACAATGCGATTGATAGGAAGTTCTATTAATGATAAACCTAACACTTTGGTTAATATAATAGTTAACTCTCACCTCAACGTGAAGGCCGTTGAATTAAAGAAGGGAATCTGGAGTTCTGACACTTATTTGAATAGCCTTTCTTATGTAGAAAAACATTTGAATCGTATGATGAGAACGACTCATACAGAGAGTGTCAGCGGTGTTGAGTCGTCCAGTATTTGGAATGGTCTTTCAACATCGCTAGATCAGCTGGAGGATTGTGCAAGATTATCGAACCTTCACAGAAGCGCCCGTTCACCACAGGATTCTACAAGTTGTGGCGTGGACGAGCAGCATTCGGATACTAGGATTCGATCGGAGCATCAGTTAAACAATGGGCATCAAGAATCTGAATTGAAAGCATTATGCGAATTAGACAGTGCTACACCCATTCATTCGAATTTAAGAGACGCCTTCACGCTTTGTGGAAACTATGCCACATCGTTTGCTTCCTTGATGATACCACTCTGGTTGTCTAAAAACGTGAATCCACGAATAGAACAAAAGACACGACTCAAAATGTTGGTGTTAGCGGAAGAGAACGGATGTAATTTGACTAGCGAGAGCTTGGTGCGTCTTGCATCATTAGGACATGAAAAAGATAATCCGATATTTCTCGAAACAGAAAGAGAGACCACGTGCTAGCATAATAAAAAAAAACAAAAACAGAAGAGATGTCTGCAAATTAGACTTTGATAACTACGGGAACCACATTTGTAAATAAGATCGCAGAAGCTCATGAGTTACATCTTTAAGAGATTACTCTCATCGTTTTTAAACCTCCTATAGTCTTGTCACGCTTGCAACGCTTTATTTCACTTTTAATTTCAATATTGATTGCCTTCCAGAACGATACAATAGTCTAGATAACGGCTAAACTATTACAAGAGAGAAAAATATCTTCCCTATCTTTCCCATCCAATTACACGACATAACTCTATATTTCCGCGTTTGCAGATTATACGGCTCTAACGTTACACTACAAAGACACGAACACATGTTATTTAGTCAATAATTCGCTGTTTCTATCGAAGTGCATGTGTTAATAGCTTTGCTGAAAAATTGGCCTTAATTATACACTGCATAGTCAAGTTCACTATATGGTGTTACGATTTCAGAATGTAATGTCCACTATTTCTGCGATCAATTCATGCAATGCAGAAATGTTAATCGATCTGAATGTAACAAAACCCATTGTGTCTCACCGAGCCAACATCATAATTGTTTTTCATATCGATAATCATAGAATGCATATAAGTCTAATTATATTGACTAGATAATTGACTATAATGTATAAAATACAAATCTAATGAGATATTAAAACATATCTACGACATATCATGAAACACCTAACGAGATAAAATCACAGTCGATAATTTCTATATCTTATAAAACTCTATGTGGTGTGCACACAAAATTAAAAACTTTACGCCGCATCTACTACATGTACATGTAGGTCGGTCGTGGCCAATAAAACAAGACTTGACATGTCTAACGTGACGTCACAGATCATATACCTCACTCAATTCCAAACGTATATGACGTCATGGTTGGCACCCTTTATATTGTACGTCCAACCGGCCATGTTGGCTTTCGGTTCGGTTGGAAATGGATTTGCTGCGCTTAATATCTTATCGAAAAAATTATTTAGGAAATCTGCCATATTCTCATTCTTTTTTTGCTTAGCTGTGTCGGATTTCATAGAGATATTCTCATCCATCATACCAACTATTGTGTTTGTAAGTAGTGGCTTAGATATGTTTGCTTATTCTAACGTTTCGTGTAAAATTCTAGTCTACCTGGAACACGCAAGCGCTATCAGTGCGAGTTGGTTCCTTATTTCTGCCATGGCTTTTCGTTTTTATGGACTTTCACGTCCTCTAGACATAATTAGGCGCGACACAAAAAAGATATCGGGTTTTATATGCATAGTTATATGGTTGATAGTGTTTACTTTGGAGGTGAACATTTTCTGGACTATCGGGTTGGTTACATACCCGATTGCGTCGAACGTGTATAGGACGATCTGTTGGCACGTGCTAGCTGGCGAAACATACGATACTGTATTCATGGTATTATACAGCCTCGGACCTGGTTGTATCCTTGTGTTTTTATCTTTGGCTATTCTCATGAGCTTTAGAAAAAGTCACCTCGAGCACAAAAGGCTGATCGCCCAACAACGCGCAGATGACTCGACGAACAAGGGCGACCGTTCATCGGCGGTCTTTACAGACGCTAAGATTACCGTCGTGACGTTGCTACCGCTAGCTCTTCTGCAAATCGTCTGCACGATTCCACCAGTGGCATACAGCCTGATCGCGTCCACAGCGCGAGTATCAGAAATATTTGTCTTCACAAAAGTTATGATGTACATTAATCATTCGATGAACGTGTATTTACAACTTGGTATAAGTAGGTTCTACCGCGAGACGATGCTACCGTGCCTCAAAAAAACCTGAGCATTTTTTTTAGTAGACTTCGGCCTTTATCCAGATAGTGCACAGTTTGCTCTCAGTCAGAGTTCTACATATTGAAGTGAATCTTTTGTTGAAAATACATGAAAATACTCGAATTGGCCAATTGCTACCTTGTTTGCGTGATTCGAGTTTTTGATAAC
This sequence comes from Epimenia babai, assembly GCA_011762755.2. Classification (NCBI taxonomy): domain Eukaryota; kingdom Metazoa; phylum Mollusca; class Solenogastres; order Cavibelonia; family Epimeniidae; genus Epimenia; species Epimenia babai. The sequence continues at coordinate 11,161 of WURV02101103.1, read as the reverse complement.
TAAGCGCAGTTATTTTTGGACATAGATAAACAATGTTACGCCAACGCACTTGGTAATAATTGTCAATAACGAAACATTCCAGATACATGGGTTACCGTAGCATAAACTGTTATTTAGTGCATTCCCAGATATACAAAGTTACAATTGCAAGTGGAATACAGTATATTGCGCAATTTTGCCCAAGAGAGGTAGGACTTGTTGTTAATAAGCCACACCGACAGCTATATCAATAATGATGTTTGGCTGCCAGAATATCTTTGCGAATTTGGTAATATTTCGGGGTTTTTTCAGTGAAAACGTCCAACAACTTTTCAAGGTTTTATTTCGCTTTGCCGTTAAATCGTATCGAAATACGGTAATAACCATTTAGATTTCATTTGAATTTTAAAACAATTTTTTCGTTTGTACTTTACTGTTAAGACAGTCTTTTTCATATTTTATTTTCCATATATTAGTGATTTTATACATTTATATACCTTGAATGTACGATTGGAATAGTACTAGTAGTACCTACGACATTACTAGGGCTTTTGGGATTAGAAATTTGCAATTATACTCGGCAAAAAGATACTAGCGTAGTGATATGACATGCATTCAATTAGTATGTAAAAACTATGCAAAAATACAACATGTCATGGTGAGAGCGATCGCTCGTTTCGGATTGCGCGTCGCATAATAAACACGCGACCTTTATACATAAAGTCACCACTTAGGCTAAAGCCAGCGCAGTGGCCTGATACCGCGAAAAGTGCAATCGTCGACTACTATCATTTTCGTTCAATGTTGAGGCACACGCTGAGAATTCTTTACGTTTTCAAGTATTTTTATTCGCTTTTTCGCACGTATATACGTTATAATATACCTTTGTTAAACTTTGTCATAATTTTTGTACTGTACGGCGCCGTCGAGAAATGATCCAGACGTTGATATGGCGCTGGAAACAAAAGCAGCACCGCCGTCATCATCGTATGTACGTACGTACGTACGTGTGTCTATGTGCGTGGGAGTTTAGTATTGCGATACACAAGAAAAACATTATAAAAAGTCGAAGCTAAACCATAGTTACAATTTTTTGCGAACACTCTAGTTTGCGCAGTTTGCTCATGTAATGCTTCTAAAATTCACATACTGTAACGAAAACTTCGACGGATTATGAACAATAAACGTAATTTACTAAAATAGACATTGGATTTCGGACTTATGGCAATGTGATAAAGTAGTTGCACATAGAAAATCGAATAAAAAGTTACTACGCTACCACACGTTATCAATTCCGAAAAAAGCACGGTTTAGACAACTGATTGCTACTCTATTGGTGGTGGTTCTAGACGCATTCAGGATATTGATTGATGCCATTATATATTTAATTTTTTTACAACAATCCATACCAATATAAATGCTTCTTCAAAAATCCTCCTTATTTCCTTAAGTTACAGTCGCGAGGAAATCCCTGCCTTTTCACTCTCGCGCCCTCTCGCGATGATGCCTTTTCGCTTTCTCGTCTCCCGTGTACACAGTGATCACCTATCTCAGATTCAGATAGCCTTTCTTTTGGCTTTTGGAATCAGTGGTATGAATGGACGGCTACCCAATCGCGGCTCGGCAACACTGACGGCTAGACGTAGCATGCAACCATCGAGGGAAGAACACGAGGGGCCTCCCTTCCGTTAGGGGAGGAGATCTGAGGCTATCCCAGCTCCAGAAACTTTGAATATCAGGCTGTCTAAGCTGCAATACGGTACTATTTTGATGTCCATTTTGTTTTTTTAAATGAGTGGGAAAATTATATCGCATAAAAAACATGTTCTATACTTGTTTTATCATTAAAACTATCATCATGTGTATTTGCAATCAATTTCGCCAAGTGGTGTGCCGGTAGAAATCAACTGGCGTGCCACTCAGTTGCTGAGCCCTAACCCTAATGTGTACCCAAAGCAGATTCAGACATCGTACAAACTAGGGTCTTGGCTAACTTTGCAAGGGGCCAACGATGGCCTAGACAGCGGAGTAATTACAGCTGAAATATATATAGGCCTAATGTATATATAATAGGTAACAAGTATGCCGAAAATAATCCCGTCACGGCCATCCCGTCACAATATAACCCCATGTAAAGAGAAGGCATTTATTTTTTTTTGTTATAGTGCTAACACAGCAAATGAAGCCAACTATATTCGACCTTTAAAATATTATAGAATAGCAATGATAGCCTATGGCAACTACTGAAAAAGTTTAAATGGGTATGACTATAGTCACAAAGTGAATGTATGCGACTCTGGAAGAGAGTTATATTTTGCTGTAAGTTTTAAACTATAGTAGAGACTGGAACTCCGCATATGTATGGAGTTATGCATCAAAGCTTGGGGGTACTGTTGAATAAAACATTTATAGAGTGCAACTATTACAGTAGCCACTAAAGACTAAGATGGGTTGACATGATATGAAATATATGTAGCTAATTATGTCATCGTTTCGCTTAACTGTCCGTGCTATACACTTGCTGCATTATGCGTCATCAACCAACTAATTTCGGAAAGTGGTTGTCTTTGCCGATGTCTGTCTGTGTCTTTCAGTCCATCCGTCCGTCCATCCATCCGTCCGTCTGTGACCTTATTTTACGTAAACGTTTTAAAGGGATTTGCATGTCATTCTCCCAAAAGCGTGAAAATCTATCGAAAGAATAATGAATATATGACAGTGATCCAGAACACCGTCTGAATCCAGGGTGACTCGAAGACTGAAGTTCATTTTTTACATTGTTAAAATGCATTATTTGCGCAACGAGGAGTTGTCCGACTACGCAAGTTTACATTAAGTAGAATTGTTAAAAACTTGTTAGATGTCGTGATGGCACTATTGTAGTATTCATAGTGTAAAATGATATTTAATTAACAGCTTATTTTATTATCAAGCGACATTTACACAGCCTTTCTCTACAACATGGACCACAGACGGAGTGCCATACACGCAATGTTCGCCGCGTATGTAAATTCATTTGCAAGGAATTTCCCGATAATAGCAATATATAAACTACAATGACAATCACAAAGCAATAATGTTTTAATTGCGGACAGAAAAGTGCGAGTAGGAAATATTGAATAAATTTTACGCGACGCGCTTATATTTCCGGGTAGATTTCACACCGTTCCCTTCGAACTCCTAAAACAGAAACAGAAATTACCGGAAGTGTTTCTATGTACAGCAAATGCCATTGCTCTATATGTGTATGTATGTAGTACTTGACTACAACAACCTTGTAATACCACCGCACGTGGATTATAAATGGATACGATCAAGGTAATTGCTGTCAGAGCAAGACTATGAATATAGTTTGTAAATTGCCGTTTTCGTTTGGCAGATAGCTCAAAGAGGAGAAAACATGAAGACAATCTGAAATTTATATCCATAGTTTGTGCGCTACAGCAGTTAAAACTCGGAATAATTTTCATTGATAAAATATACAGCCAACAGTGATATTTTTCAAGATCATTACGAAAAACCTGGACTCTAATTAGGGACTCGTTGACAGCGTCTTAAAAGACCATTTCTCACTTATTGCAAAACCGTAAATTTCAACATGACGATGTGGATACATGTTGCTATTTTTACTGAAGCGTACGTAGGGGAGGAAAGTCCTTGGCCGATAGTCAAGATACCTTTATCGTAGTTCAGGTTAATTTTTACATTTTGAAGTTACGAGGCAGTTGGGACAAAAGGGCGATTATTAAAAATGAAATCTATTTGATGTAAAGTGCAACTAATAGCATTGCTGTATAAAACACTTTACATCAATAAAAATACACTAACTGAAAATATTGATATAGCTCAAGCATAATCAGAAAATGATAAGCACATAAATTAACATCAACGGCAGTAATAAGCAGTGCATCTAGAGTACAATACGAATAAATTCAAATACAATACATACATTAAAAGTATCATATAAAGAAGCAATTTTATGTAAAACAGTAAAGAAAATTGTCTACAGAAATACTAGATTGTCATTAGGACGCTATGAGTAACGGTCAGAACAGTATATAGTATCTTGATACATTGGTCTATGTAATTACCGTGATCATAACGTCAGGAGACTCGAGGTAGCGTTCGGCCCGAGATACGAACCCGCTACCCTTGACGACTTCGACCATCCGTTCACCTTCCACTGTCGTCGTTTGCTGCATGCGTCAGTAATCGGGTAGAAATATTGGCCAACGGGGTATGCATATAATGTTATAAATGCTTCAAAATGTCAAGCCACGTGATGCTTGAATCGGCCCACGTGATTTGCCTGTTACATCCCCTTATACATGCATTACCTGCGATACATCATTCGTGCAGTTGTGTATCAAAATATGGCACGGTATTATCTATTTTATGGATTAATACGTTAGTAAATCGATTTAATTCTTGTCATTTACTATTCCACATGAAATACCTGATGTTTTCGTAATAAGAATGATGACTATGCATTCCAAATCCTTATGCGCTTCGATTGATTGTCTTGTTGTAATAATAAAGTTGTAATCCTTTCGGATGTGTTTGTTTTTCGTTGTAATCCAGGAGATGTAATTGGAGATCGTCCGCCATTGCCGTATAAACGTATTGTTAAACGGTTGGGGATCTCACAAATTACGTATGTTATCTCGCATTAAGATGAAGTATGAAACTTGGGACTTATGTTCATGTCCTATAGTGTTGTCTCCCTTTACCCAACATCTACTTCGCATAATAAAGCTGTTACGTATCCTGTTTGTGGATGGATGGGTATGTTGTCTCTATAGACTCATCGTCTAATATAATGAAATTGTTATCCCGTGTATGTTTGTTTACTTGCTTGTTTGTTTGTTATCCAACTAATCCTATGATTTTATGGATAGACTCTCATAAACATGTATATTCTGAAACTACGCGCGGTTACAGATGTGATAAACCCAGTTTCAGTCATGGGATGTTTATATGGCTGTTTGAAGGACTCGAACATAAAAAATTGTTACATTTCAGCTAATCAAAAACATGGAATGTTGTTAGCCCTGAAGTTCTTCATTAGGACAAAGTATAAGAATTCGAGCTCATTTTATTATATTAAAAGGAGATATTAATTTTGGAATTGCTATTTTGTCTTGCAAAAATGTTATTAACCCCTGCAAGGCGCTGGTGATTTGCCTTGTTTTCTATTGTGGTGCATAATAAATATCATTATTTGTTTAATCGTTTGAATAGAATTTCCCGATGTATTCGATCACAGTACCGCGCATAGTATGTGCTTGCTGATTAGCAAGTGTGTATTACATACTCTCGCTCCGTTAAGTTACTTTGAACTAACCTTGACGTTTCTCCCGTCCAAGGTCTTCGTATCTACTTCTTCAGCCATCTGAAATTTCACCTCACGTTCGCCACTCGGCGTCTGCGTGACGATGCACCAGCGATCGTCAGATACCGAAATGACGTTGCGTAACTTCGCTTCAACAGTGAGGTTGGCAGCTGCAACTTTCATCATCTTTTCGTCGATTCCTGCCAATTGTCAACGAATTGTGCAATAGTAACGAGCTACATACACAGATCTATAGATAAAACATTGAAAGTTTGGAGTGGTGATTTAGTAAAATTGATCTGGTAACCGTACACACGTGTGTTTCCGTAAAATTCTCATTAAGCTACCATAATTGGATTCAAAAAATTTTGCAAAGACTCGATTCAACCATATCTCAACTTCTCTGATAACTGACGCGTTGAAGTAGTAATTACGATAGGTTACACAGGGTTGTATTGAATGATGTGATCGACTTTCGTCGAAATAGATAATGACTAGATCATGTGAGTAATCATGTGTAGTATTTATGAGATGTTATTGTGTTACATCATGATAGGAACCAACCTATTGCCGTCATATACTGCTCGAAGTTTTCACTCTCGAAAAGCTCCCACGTTCCGATGAAATTCGACGTCATATCGTCACGAAATCACACCGACAGATCGCAGAATGTCGGATGCTCCTGTAGGTGTACAACGGATTTATTCACAGAATTGTGACAAATGCATAGCATTATAATGGGGATCGTTCAAACAAGATACCGTATCCCTGTCACTGTGCCCTGCGTACTGCATGTGCGAAAAGAGCCCAGGTTGCAACAAGATTTTACTAGCCTATCCAATGTCATAACACACTGCCTTTGGTTGTCGAATGGCTACGTAATATAGTGTAAGGATTCGTAAAAAGTTTCGTATAACAATATTATATTCACTTGATTATGAAGAGTTGACGCATTTTCAGAATTTATTGACAGGCCCAATTGCTTAGCTAGGTCCATTAGACTAATGTCTTTTGATCACGCCCTGTTACCGACGCTGTTTTACTCTACTAGGATTTATTATGGCGTCTTTGAATTCTTGTATAACTACCTATAATACTGCAATATAATGATGTAACATTTGCGCTGTGATAAAAACTATAGTTTTATTATTTTTCATATTGCAATTTTTGCATGCCATGTACACGCATATACAAGTGACAAAGATGAACGTGAACAGCATCGAACATGACAGTAGTGTATCGATCGTAGATTACAGTGCGTTACTTACGAACTATTTCACTAAACAGGACCGCGACGCAAAATTGCCTGTGTTCATGTGGTGACCGTGGCGAGGGCGCGATCGTTAAGTCATCGGTCACACAGTGAAACATTTCCAGCATGGATTTGCGTCAGGCGTAATTACGGAAAATCCGACGAAGCACATTAGCAGGATATATATTGGGTACATCCATGTTATCGCTGTGGAGGCAGAAAGTGACCCCGTCATCTTGCTGTCACAACGCTATTATCGGGCAGTCATACTGCTGCTGTCTACTGTAGTTTTATCGGCATATGATGGTCACGAAAAATAGAGATATTACTAATCATATTTCATAGGTACAGCATCCGCACAAGTCTATGTCATCGCCGAATAATTATCGTAACCGCCAAATTACAATTAATACGCCAGCAAATTTTTAAAGATGTTCTTATGTATTACCATACAGAAAGTTTTGCAACCAAATTGTGCAGGTGTTGATAGCATGGAGCCGTTGCAGAAAATGGTATTTCTATTGATGTAACCGTGGAGAATGGTATTTCTCTTGGTACCCATACCAAGAACATATACTCACGTTGCATAAAGGTGTCTATGCACTTGTGACTAGTGCAGGGTTAAAATAATAATTATTGTTGTAACCAGTAGTGTGAAATTCGCTTGCACCACCCCGTTGTTTCTGTTTTGCGTCAGGAATCACCCAACTCCTTCAGGTTCCACTGGTCAATATTGATGTCACGTGACTAGTTGAGCCGGTGCGAAACATTTTATTTCGTTATAATTCGTCTGCAAATTGTAAATTCTTGTAATGTTAACAGTCTCATGACACGATCACCAATTTAACAAGATTCACCAAGTAAATATTCGTATTTCGTAAACTTTACTCGCCAAAATAACTGATTTCAACTTAAAATTGAAAGTTTAGACAATTTATAATAGTATACAGTACTTTTATATGAAACTACTTTTTGATAAAAAAAACCGCCATTTCCGTCATCAAGACCGCCATTTCCGTCATCGAGACAGCAAACAAAAAACAAGCTGAGGAATAAATTAAAATAAGTTACAAGAATTGAAAAAGGCTTCAAGAGCAGCCATAGTAGAATTAGGATTGATGCGGGTTTTTCTAAATACGTGTTTTAGCATTGGGTGGAGTATGTACTGTGCATCTTTCAGTGGCTACTAGAGCAAGCGCGTACTAAGCAAACTTTGGTTTGGCTGCCAGCAGCGCAGCTTGTTACATAGTATTGCAGGCAGTCGTGCATCGGGTAATATGTCGAGGTGAAGATGTCACGGCAACGCTAGAAATTACCGCGACTGCACATATGGCAAGGGCAGGCAGCGCAGCAACCAAATACTGTCTGAACCAATGAGCAATGGCACAGCTCACAAGGCGATGGTGGGCAATAAGAATGCAATGGGGCAATAAATAATAATAATTGAATTATTTCACCAACCTATTTCAGTATTGTCTTAAATTCACGAAACAGTTGATTCAAATTACTATCACCACAAATCCTGTGTTTAAGCTTTGATATATAACACTTTATCCTTGAAGTAGAAAATAGACCGGTGCTTTACCAGCATAGAATGTATCCAAAATCGTCTTAAATATTTAGTACGACGTTTTCCAATTAGGTGTATATCAACAGCTTCTTCAACCTTTATAATAGTGAATGGCGAAATGGGTCATCTTAAATGGTCACACTGCCAGCAGCATGGAAAATAATGACCTGCATGACTGGTTGTATGACCAAAGTCTCTTACTGCGCGTCCGTACTAAAAAGACACAAGTAACAAATTTAGTGAATGATTATTGTCTCAAAGATAACCTCAGTCTTTTCACATTTGTTTGTTTCTTAAATTTTAGTGATTTATTGCATTATTTCAGTACTGACATTACCCTCATTCTGCCAAGCGATAATGTCTATGGAGTAGGTTGCTGGCTATAAGTACAAGAAATACAAACACATTGACCAATGGCTGAAATTTTACTCTGCCTTGGAGGAAGAAATTGCGCATAAAATAAACTAAAAAACTAAAATTACTGATTATTTTTAACAATCCTTGGTTTATTGGCTACTCAACTAAAATCTACTGAAGTGGCTGGCAATTTCATTTTTTGATACTTTACTGTCTACCTCGGTCTATGAAACTAAACAACAAAAGTAACATTTTAATAATCTTAATAATTTTATTTTTTTTTCATTCAGACATGGATGACATTGAGTTGACCTGTCTGGACGTGGCAGCAGTGTCTATGATTACATGTGTTATTGAATTCTCAAGATGGAACAAATGCACGTAGGTGGAACAGTTACCGCTGCAGACGAAAGAATTTGATGTCTGAGACATGTATGGCGATGCCCTATGAAGGTATTGACTAGTGCACATTTGAAACCTTTGTTGAACAAGTTGAAGAGTGGATAATGATTTGTTGTATAGATAAACAGCATGAATTGTTAAATGCAATAATGAGTAAAGGCTATGTACATAAAATGTATTTAGAATGAATTCGTGTAATATATATATATGAGGTAGCAGATAGTTAAGTGGTAATAGCGCTAAACTCGTATCCTTGGGTCACGGGTTCAATACCGCTCTTTGGTAATGATCCACAGCTCGTTATTTGTTCTCGAAGGCTGGAGTAGAATGTAAAATGTAGAATTTAGAATGTAAATGTACAAATGTATAGACACTTGATATCAGCCCTCATGGGTGATTTGTGAGCGTCAGGCATTTGCGTTGAATAGCTACCATAAATATTCCTTGTGAATGCATCTGACAGCCTTTGACACTTACATTTGTACTTAACATTTTACGTTTTCAGGAACACACAGAATTTTTTTATTCTAACCCTTACCACACTGACATCTGTACATCGCATTACTATACCAATATAATTATGTGACAACAGAGTGCAAAGGGTTAATAGCACATTATTTGATGAGTGAATGTGAACTAGGCCTATTCTGTCTTTCTTGAATTGAATTTTTTATCATGATTATAAATGACCAAATTTTATTAACATTGATTTTATCTAGTACCATATATATATGGCAAATATCACTATCATTATTATATCAAATATAATATATAATACATACTCTATATCTTATATACTTATATTTTCTAATATAATGAAACGAACCACTTCCTTCTGACATTCATAGCACATGTAGATGACAAGTTAACAATGAAAAGATTCAGGTGGTTTTAGCAGGGTTTTTTGAGAGACAGGAGAAATCAGGTTGAATTCATTCGCCAATACCTCCCGTGAACCACAGATATTGCCATCTTTTCTACACGATAAATACTGCTAAACTGGGACTTAGAATCATGTGACTGGTGTATGAACATCTTCTGGTCATGTGACTAGATGTGACTTTCGCAGCTAAATGACTCAAGTGTGACATTGACTCTGAAAGCCTTCAAGATCAACTGTATACATTATTGTATGCCATACGTCATCAGATGAATTTAATTGTTCTTATTATCTGGTTACTTTCGTATCTTATAAATGGTGTGCATTGAAATGTTTGGCCATAGTACCTGATAAACAACTACTATTCCTACAACAGGTCTGGGAACCTTTTCAGTTAAGGGCCTGATTCCGAGAAATAGCCAAATATCGAAGTCTATCCAATCTCTTGACAAGAGATAAACTGTCGTGACGTTGCGCCCGCCTGCCAATATTAATAATTACTATAGGGCACATAAAATACAGGCTTGCTTGCACTTTTATTTGTTATTCAGACAATCACTGAGCAGGAAGGCAGCATGTTACATATTTGATTAATGAAATCAAAGGCTGAACTTCTCGAAGAAATGCACTTAATTTGGCCAATGGACTGCTCTTTTTCCTAATGTGATTCCAGGTTCCCGACTCAGACAAGCCATTACTCCAGAGGAATGCGTGGTGATCTCACAATACCCTATAGGTAATGTTTTTCACATCGCTCAGTATTCACATTTTGTCCTTGATACAATGATTAGTCTTTGGTTATATTATATATACTAATGCACATCACAGAAAAAACAAAACAATGTCATAATGATAATATTACTTATGCATTAGTATAAATTCACTGCAATAATATGATATTATTCTCATCTTCGTTTCAGTTCACTTTGCTCTTGCTTGCACATACTTGCTATCAGGCACACCCGTATAAGGATTTTGTGGCAGTGCCCAATAATCTACTTGTTGAAAAAAACAAAGCAATGTCTGATATTGGAAATTTTATTCAGTAATAGTAAGATAAAGATTTTTTTCGGCTCCATGAAATTATACAGTATTTATATATTCAACGTACCTTTGGCAGTATTTGAAAATTTTAGTCAGTTAATTCATTAGTAGTAATCTATACCCGAAATGTTAACAGAACATCGTAAAAATAAAATATTTTAAGATTACAAATCAACACTTTCACGGATGGAAGAGGTACGTAGTTGGGGAAGCAGTTAGTCGAGTGGTAGGAACACCGGACTCGTAACCGAAAGGTCGCGGGTTCGATACATCCCACCAGTCGACTTTTCTGCGGTGATCCTCAGCAAGTCATTTATCCCCGATTGCTGGAGTAAACCCGTCTCT
>WURV02100993.1:0-20088 GCA_011762755.2 Epimenia babai | reverse complement strand
ATTATGTGTCATTATATGTGGAGATTATACGGAGTCATATTGCAAACATGGTACGTGTGCACTAAGTGAGCAAAAATGTAAAAAATTTTTATTTAAATATTTTATTTTGTTACATGAAAAACGGAAGAGAGACCAAAAAATGTCGCGCTGTGTTTTGGGAGCACACTCAGATATCTCTCCTTAATAAACCACACTTAATTAAATATATAATGATCGAAAAATAGTTCCATGAACATCGACTTATCGGTCTTCACAATGTTGTTTATAAGGGTTCACTCATATTTTATTCATGTGCTATTCCTGATCTTAGTTCCTTGTACGTATTTTCGCTTTACTCAGCGGTATTATCTGCCCCTTGTCTCATATAAGGCTGTATATTGGGATATATAAACTCAATGCGTTCTGCTTTTTAGTGTAGTTTAAAATTGACGCAATTACGTAAACGCGAGAGAAGAATTGCGTGTTATAATGTCTCGTATCCTTCACAATATTCTAAAGACGGACTAACCACACTAAATCAAGGTACAAAATCTGTGTTGGCAGGTTGACAATTAACTTCGGATTGGGTAATTTATATAAGGTGGTAGTTAAAACTGTTCGTATACATAGCAATACTGCAACGGCAACGAACTTTTGTGACTGTCAATTCAATTTAATTAAATTTTGCAGGTACATAAATAGACAGTATATAGACATAACCCACATTTACATTCGAGTGTTGGCGCCTTGAATGACGCATATGGCAGGTTTAGTGAAAACGTACATATAGGAGATGAGCCGACAAAAAACACACGCGCGCACGCACACACACATTTGTTCAATATACTCCAGACATCTAGGCATGTCATGGAACAAAAAATCAATTGACTGACAATGATATTCCTTTCTATTGGATGGGAAATATATTTTCTTGTTATTATGGACACTTTACTTTTTCTGATAGATGCAAAAAAGCTGCGACGTCATCGATCCGCTCACTTGACGTCTACAAAATATTCGCGCTGACTTTGTACGCAGTCTTATTGAAACTGAAAGTATTGTACGGCGATACACAAGGCCACTCCTCGCGCACCACCTCGCTTTCAGAACGAGTGTTCGGTAGATCGCTAATACGCTTGTGAAGCCATATGTCTTCTAGGAACAGAGGTATGTCAATACAATAATGGAATAGCGTTGAGCTACATGTAGACTCCGTGTATTCAGATACAAACGTTTGAAACGCCATACCAAGGACTGTAAAACTTTCGCTAATTTCGGTAATTAGAAAATTACTAAAAACGCATGCGTTATTCATTATTGCTAAACTGGAAAAATTTCTCTGATCTTCGTTGCAGAATACTGTTTTATAGAAAACAGAATCTTCATAAACTAAGTAGCTGCATTAAACTTGTTTTACGAAAAGTAACAAATTTAGCAGAGGTGAACATTACAATCTTATGTATGTATACTACTAGATCATTATGTTATGTGGCCCAATGGATAGGATAGCCGATACTATAGGCCCTAAAGAGATATCATAGACTGAATATTCCGACCAAATTGCTCGAGTGCAACATTTAGAAATATTTCTGCCATGACTAAGGCTCGCTTTTTGAAATTAATCCCTTATTAAACGAAGAACTTCCTGTATTTACCTAATTTTGTGTTAAAATTTTGCTTTATATCTATTTTACCGGTCCGCTTATATATCATAGAGATGCTTCACACCTAACTAACTGATTGTGACGGAAAGAGGCTCTGCACAAAAGAGGGACTTTGCACCCACGGAAATTTCGGTTTTGACCGTGCTCTCTGGCGCTCATACTTGTGCCTGGAACTCTATACAAATTTACCGTACAGTGTCAAAACCTCCCAATTTTAGCAATTTAAAACTCGACATTTGATGGATACTGTATCTGCGACATCGACATACTAGATCGACAACGTTAGGAATCTGCACCCGAGTTGATATCAATTGACACACAAGAAGTTGCGACAGTCCGAGAATGGACCTTTTACGCTTTATCATAATAGCTTACAGATGTCTATTTGGTGGAAATAAATTTCAATTAAAATAAATTAATTATTTAACTAATAGGAATTTGTTTTTTTCACGCTCTATTGTCAATACTATATTTGCCCTGAGTGATTGGCTAATTGTCTACTTTTCGTAATACTCGTGTGAATGTTGTAATGCAACTACTCTGTGTACGTTGTACATGTCTTCTAAAGCCCGTTTGTAGTACAGTCTTGTCTCAGTCCCCCGACGTCGCTCGTATCTCAGTGTTATAGATAAACGACTACTAATAAGTAAGAGAATAATTGCGAGTACTGGATAAATCAGGATCGGATAATTGAAAGCAGATGGGAGACCATAAACATAAGCTCGTGAATAGGTTTAAACACTTTCTCAGTCATCATGTCATCATCTTCAATTACCACGATCTCTTAACAAATACCGCTCTGTACTACGGACGATGCTTGTAACATATCGAGTGCTGATTATTTGTTTTTGGAAGGTAGAGTTTTCTTTGTGTGAGGTCTGTGTGTGTATGTGTGTGTGTGGATGTGTGTGTATGTGTGTATGTGTGTGCGTGTGCGTGTCAGCGACAGCAGGACTGGAGCAGACCACGACAATCAACTTCCAGAGATGGCGGCTCTCTCGTTTGTGGGAAACATAGCAGTTCAATGAAAAGTTTGACCTAAAATGTTCATAGGGCGACCACGAAAGACCCAAGCTATAACCATGAAACTGCACATAATAAGCTCACCCCTTGTATGAATAGTGCTATACTTATGACGAACGTTGTCACCTTTATTTAACTTTTATATTGTACAACTTAGAAGCTAATGAAGTTTTCATAGCAAAATGGACAAAATTTGGCATCGTGGTCTGATCAAGTATTTCAATATGAAGGGTTTAACCCAAATATTCATGCTGATATGGTGGCTACGCTGGACTATGTTGAAAATGGACTACAAATAATTGCATTATTATGATTGGCATTCGTTTTTTGGACGAATGTTTTTCCCTCGTTGCAACTAATTGAACCCTCATGGAACGCGTTGGGTAGGCCAACTGGCCAACCATCAACATCTGACTGATTTTCTAGGTAAACAGTCGTGGACTTTCGTGATTTTAGTCAACGAGCATGAAAGGACATGTCACGTAACGTACAAAAAGGCTTGCGAAAGTCATCAAAAAAGTATTGGGCATTGACAACTTTGATAAAAAAATGATCACGCGAATTTGAACAGTCCAGAATGATATTCAACGATATGACGACAGCAGTTGCCTAACAAATTCCAGAATGAGATTTTTATAGTTATTGCTAAAGCTATTCGTATCAACTACAAAAAATAATCTTGATAAAATAACTTATGGACTTCAATATAGATCTGAAGTAATGGCCCCGACCATAGACAGATAGAATGTATTAGTTCACCACGAATGAGAGCTCGTTAATTATCCAATTATGAATTAGCGAGAGAGGAAATTAGTGTCCCAGTATTGACAAAAAGGCGATTGTTAGGTGTCCAGTAACTATGTGTGACTATTATTCCAATCGATGATAATGCTGTTATGAGTATAAAGCTAGTTGACGGTGTTCGGTGTGTTTATATGGGTGTCATGCCAACACATTTGGCGTGACGCCATGATGACATTAACGCACTAATGTTTGTTCGACAACCTGATCAAGACCGATTAGACTGTTTTCTAGCATTGCTTGGTAATCACATTAAGCGAGAGATGCCGCTGTTCCGATAAATACGATCTACTACGTCTATCTGTCATGATCGATACCCGCATTAATGCTGACAATATTCCCCACCCCGGTATTCTTCGAGATTTCTTTATAGTTGCCAAACGTATACGTGAATTTTCTCAACGGCGATATCCTATTCCCTAATATATCATTACGAAATCGACAGTGATTAACTGAATAGAACCCGGTGCGCCTTCAAAGGGTTTCGTTTCCGAAAATAATCTCGTTGGATCTACTGATGGTTTTATTAACAGTATCGATGAATGACACAATAAACAGTGAGTTCTTTTGAAATTCAAAGATGATGGATATGATTGAGAATAGCGGCGCATTGGTGCGGTGGTTAAATACGCGCCTTTTGCGCGAAAATTTCGAGTTCTAGTTCGAATCCGTACAAACCCAAGATTTTCCGCACGTTCTCAACTACATGAAACCAGCGAAATTTTCGTACTGAAATATTGCTAATGATTTGTGTTGAGGTGGGTTATTGTATAAGAAAAGTATAATACGGTAACGTGCGACTGACGTTAATGTCCAGTAGGGGAAGCCGTTTGTCGAGTATCAGGATCACTGGACTCGGAATGTCTCTTTCGCAAGGTTCGTAACCGCCCGCCGATCGACTTTTCGGCTGCGAGCCTCAGCAAGTAACTTATACTCGATTGCTGATCGCTTAATTGACGGATGATACACAACTGTCGAGGGTATTGTATCTGCGCTAAACAGAGCTGCCACAAGTATTCAATGCAACCCGCATCTGTGGGCCTTGGCTAATACTTGCAGACTATAAATGTTGTACTTCACCTTTCACTAACAGCTGGGTTAACAACCAGAGGTTCATCATTCGTTGTTCACACGGGTTACCACATGTCGAAAGCCATCGTAGGATATGTAGGAGATCACCCTAGGGTTTGTCTGCAACAGTGCTCAGCGTTATCACCTTGGCGAATTCGATCAGATAAATACTGATTATTAAAGAAATTAAGTAGAATACAATATATACTTATTATACACAATAAAAGGCTCAATCAACGCGATTGAAGAGTTCATACGCAATGCATTTACATAATGCTGGTGTGGTCGACATAGGCTGAAGTGATATTGGCTATAACCATTATATGGCGTAAATATAAATCGACAATAGACTTAAATATATCGAATTCGCGCGACATGGTGCGGTGATATGTTTGCAATATCAACATGACTGAGAACGGGATAGCTCAGTTGGTAGAGGGCCGGTCAACGAGGCAGAAGGTGGCGGGGGCGAACCCCATGCAATACCAATATTGTTTTTTGTTGTAGGCTTAGGAGAGGTACCAGTTGCTTTTTTGACTTACCCATAAATATGTAAAGAATTAAATTTATTTGTGGAAGCACTAATTAATATGCACTGGAAGAGTAAATTTGTGAGGAGCATGGTGGCGCCTTTTATAGATTTGCTTTCCCCAATAACGTGTTGTATACCCTCATTTGGCAAGCTGCGCAAGCGACTTTACAATCCGGTATACGACTCTCAAACTTTACTTTTGACTAGAACATTGGCCATTATATTGAGAAGTAAACACATTTTATTAGACTATAGCATACTGTCGGCTTTTTTGTTGCTGAAAATATAAAACTTGCCTGGTGATACATTGAAAGAACCTTTCGATTTTCGACCCTAGCGTATTATTTCATATACTGTAATGCTTTATTCACTTACAGACGTTTGAACACAGTCCTAGCTCTGAGTATCATGCTTATGTCTGTAACATATAAACACTATATGCGACAGCAAAAACCCATTAACGTTATAAAATGCAACAATAATGCTCCAAAAATCTGAAAAGAAAAAAGAAAGAGGAAAAAGGCAAAAGAAAAAATGGACCAAAGTTAGAAAGACGATATCACTAATGTTTACTTTCATCGTTAAAATCTACCAGTTCGTTAGATGTATCTGCATACAATGCAACAGAGATAGACACATTCATGTCTGATGTGTATTCATCCTTGCCCTCCAGTAATATGGATATCATGTATTTAGAGCCAAATAATCGAATCACGTCTGGTGGATGAATATGTGATGATAGACCGTTGCATATTTGTGTAAGCACAGCACTTCGTTCCAACGCAAAATGTGAACAGGAAAATGGGTAATCATTTCAATGCTGGACTGGTGTAGAGGGCAGGATGGCGATGTAGTCAAATAACACCTATATAAATATTTGTTCAATGTGTGAGGTACATTTTAAATCTGGCATAATAATCGCTGTTCAACTCCATGATCACTGAGACCTTGAACGTTAGAACAAGACGGAGGTGGTGTAAGTAGCGCAAAGGCGAATTTTTGAGGAAATTCACAAAAGAAAAGAGCGCTTCATTGCAGGGCGCATTTCTGTTAAAGATACAGGTTGGTATGGAAGTTTTAAGGAAGGATTTCGTCCTCATCCGTAGTTGGGTTATGCAATCTTTGTAATGAGAATCGTATCTCGTTTGTCTAGGAGGTACTAGTAGGGCAAGGTATTGATAATAATAATAATAATAATATAATAAGTTTTATTTTAAGTGCCATATTATCGCTTAGTCATTGTGACAACATGATACCTACGACACTTTACAGTATAAATAATAATATGTCTCTATAACGCCTATATACATTTCGTGTAATAACTAACTAACTAATATCTAATTGAGTTATATAACACGATAGAAAGTGCATATAGGTTAAATCATAGCCTAACGCAACAAATTATATGAAATTGTATTGTAGTATATCAAAAAAAAATAAATAATGACGTGGAACAATGGATGAATCAAGAGTTACACTAGGCCTGCTATTATAATAATTAAGAAAAAAACTATTGCCTAAATTTATGTATACAGACAAGTTTTTATTCCGCACCTAAGTCGTTTTTTGAATCTTGTAAAAACACCGTCAGTGGATCCTTCTACTTTGATAGAGAAGTGACTGTAGTTCAATTAATAGCGCATCATAGGGCTACATGGTGGTTGATGTCGTCTGTATCACTTACAACCACGCTCTGTCTCTGCTGGTGCAATTATCATAAGTCGTTAAAGTCTAGAACAAGTGTGATAATGAATGTATATAAGTAAGTACGTATTATATTCAAGTAGATTTGAAAACCCGTTGGAGACTTCGAGACCAGTGTCATTTGAGTACCGTACTATGTGAACTCGTTTTATTGCACATGATTAATATCTCTATATCATTTAAGAACAATAACAAATTGTTTAAAAAGAAAAGTGCTTTACGCTGTTTGAGCCAGCGCTTGCTGCCAAATTCAGTAATTACATTGTTGTATTGCAAATTACCGTTAACATTATGGTAATCATGCATAAATTTAAGTATTTAGGAGGTTGAACACTTACACCGTTTTCATTAAGCTTAATGGCAATAGAGTCGTGATTTTATTGGTCAAATTTTACAAAGAACAAGAAATTACACAATGAACATTGTTTGCAAGTCAATCGCCATATCTACAGTACTGAAGACGTTTAAACATCTAGTTATAGGCTGCAAGCAACAATGCCAAAAAAACAAATTTATGCAAAACCATATAATTACCTTTCGTTTAAATAATCAACGTAGGAGAGGTATTTACTAACTTTTCGCATCATACGTGACTTTTCTCTCTGCGATTTTTTTATGATTGTCTCCGTACAATGCATCACTCATCGTAAATATTATTTCGTGTCGATGTGAAGATTCATGAACTTAAGGTCTAGTATTAAGTCTCGATTTTTACAAAGGTATATGAGCAATGCCTCCCTCGGGAGTAAATAACTATCCTGAGTTATTGCCGACACGAGAGAAACAGTCACGATTCATCAGTGTAATAGACATTCCAATTAATCATTGCGTGTAGGATACATTTCCGTGGAACGAGAATCAACACGTCGTTTAACGAGAATGATATATTTCGAAATATATCTCATGAAAGGTGGTGCCATTTCCCATGCCGCGCCGCGATATCCTTGCTCAGACATATTTAAACCATTCAGCACCCTTCACCCCAACAACAACAACCACACTCACGCCGCCAGCGTTCATCGGAACGAAGGAATACAATTTATCGAATATCTTACGAGAAGCGCACATCATTTTCGCTACGAAGAATATCGTACAAATGTACTACGGATGAAAGTTATATAAATTAATATCTGAATGTTTGAAATATAATTACATCGATTTCGGAATAAAACACTGGTACGTTTGATTTATTCGTTATGAACTGAATCAACTGCCTCGCGAGTTCGTTCGTTCGTCCAACCGTCCGTCCATTGTCGTTTATTCGTCCGTCTGTAATACAAGGTGTTTTATCCCTTATTTCTTTACACTGAGATATATCATAACGGATTCATTATTTAGCTGTGCTAGTTTGGATGATTAACTCAGCTGTCTGTTTTATCGCTTTGCGTTTTGTATTCTGGACATTACATGTCAATATACATCGTTACGTTTTCCATTTCAGTTGTGCAAGTTTTCCCCGGAAGAAAAATACTCGTCGCCATGCATGTTAGCTAGATAATCGAATGGAACCGCGTCACCATTTGTTTAAGTAACTGAACCACGCAAGAAGAGTGACATCGCTTTCTCAAGCCACGTGACAAAACTGACGTGACCTTCTCAAACGACTTCCCAAGACCTACCTCACTCTTTCATAACCACGTCAGCGTCAGAAGATGAAGGAGATAAATTTCAAAGTGAACCTCTCGTACGGAGGCGCGTCGTTGAGCGACTCCGATAAGAACGCCTTGCATTACATGTTCATCTTCTGGGGAATTATCGTTCCGATTATTGTCTTTTTCGGCTTAATCGGCAATTCTCTCACCATGTCCGTTCTGTTTAGACGGGAAATGCGTTCGCCGACAATTCTGTATTTACGCGCACTAGTACTAAGTGATACAATAATTCTGATCACGTCAATACTTAGTCTGTCACTATACGGATTATCTCAGTCTGTCAAAGGTCTCCACTACTTCGAAGACTTCACCTATCCGTTAATTTTTATTCCGATAGAATTTATATCGTTGTCGACTCAAACATTCAACGTGTGGATCACAGTGTCGGTGTCTGTCGAGCGCTACATCTCGATCTGTCACCCGTTTAGAGCGGCCAGGTTCGTCAACAAGAAATATACGCTGATAGTAATAGCGGCCATCGTGGTTATGTCGATCGTTTATAACATCCCTCGTTTGTTCGAGAAAGTCACGGTTCCTTGTAAAGACAAGAAGTGTTACGTGCTCCTTACGACGAACATAGGAAACACCGCGATTTACACCGTCTATCGTACCTATCTCTACATCGCCGTCATGTTCGTCATTCCGTTAGCCGCTCTCGTTATTATAAACTGTTTAATAATAATCGAACTTATGTCGATGAGACGTCGGCAGCGGAACACAAACATCCAAGGCGATGACGAGTCTAACCTGAGCGTTGCTTTAATCATGATCGTCGTAGTTTTCATCACCTGTCAGTCCCTGGCTCTCCTGGCCCAGTTCGATAATATATTATCCGTCAGAGAATTTATTAAATTTCTCACTATCAGTAACACCATGGTCGTTTTAAATTCGGCTGTAAACTTTCCGATTTACGTGGGCGTCGGACGAAAATTCAGAACTGTTCTACGAAAGAAGGTGCTTTCTATTTGTTTTCGAAATAGACATCGCGGCAGTTCGTCTACTGCGAACGGCGTTTCTCGCAGGACGACTGCAACGGATATCGATAGAGGCGACACGAACGTTAACAACAGCTTGTTGAAGCGACCGAGTGAAGCGACTCGGCTCTAACACGCAGCAGCACACGCACTTTCGACCATAGAGGCTACTAAAAGTAAACCCGCAATATACGTTTATCACTTGTCGAATCGCGGTCACTTGGCCAAAGTCAGACTTTCCCGATAGCGGTTCACTGACTGCGATGGGGCGTATCGACTAACGGGAAATTTCTAAATTTGTAATAATTGGCCGGAAGACAAGTTGATATATTACTAACGGAGGAATGTATTTATAAGAATGAATGCATTGACCTTAGATATTTTCATAAAAACAAATAATTCGCAGAGTGTCATTTATATTTTTATTGTAAATCTTTGTCTATTTGGAACTTTTAATGTATACATTGGGAGAATTTGTAGATCCCATGCATTCGTTGTGTCATTAGGTTTGCATGTGTTTATTCAATCACGAATGCAAGATAGTTGGTCTATGACATCCGGCGCACTACGAGACTATGTGACATTTTATCGTGAACTTGTATAGCGTTATTTCGTGTATTAATTCTATTAGTCTTACCGCGTCCGGGTCGATTTTTATTCATTTCGAGCACCAGACTTATACACCGAATCGTAGCTTATAAACTGAAAAAACTAAACACCGTAAAGTACGAGCAATAATTATTATTATCCAGCACCTTTTTGAAACTTTCACCTGTGTATGAGATATTTATACCTAATTATAATTGTGACTCAGGAGACAGGCAACGTAGTGGGAGACAAGCAACGTAGTGGTTAGGTCCTTCGAAATTAATCCAGGCGGTAGCTACGGGTTTTCAGCGAAGATATAGTAGAAAAATACACTTGCGCTTGGATGCCAAAAGTGTAAGTTTGTCGAGGGAAACGATAGATAGAAGAATAAGAGCTGGGCGACTATTGTGCGAAGCAAAGAATTGCGTATGTCTGTTTGCCGACGCAAATGACCACACGAAACTGGATTGTTCCCCGGTCTAATCATCATACAAACCTGCCCGGAGTCTGTGGTTTCCATAACAATGTTTTCCCCACCCTTGTAACAGAAACTAATTCGTAGGTGGTGTCAAACACAAGATCACTGCCCAGACTACGCTTTAATTAGAGCCCCTTGTTGCATATGTACACACACAAACGCGCGCGCACGCACACACACAGACGCACTCACACGCACACACAAACGCGCGCACACGCATTCGCGCGCGCGCGCGCAGACACACACACAAACACACACACAACGTATGCACGCATTCGCGCACGGTGAAGCACACACGCATACATAACGAAATAACGAAGCCAAGATGTATGAACTGTTTTATCTTCGTATGTGAAGGTTCAGGATTAAAGAGAGCCCGGGGGTTGTTTGTTCTGTACATTGTGTGGAATCGTTTATTTATTCATGGTGGGTGCATGCTTGTGCCAGTCATGTCAGCTTAAGATAACCTACAGTCCTGCATACACACGTCAACATTGGTATATCTAGTGTACTATAAATAATGCATTTGTTCGTGAATATGAATACAAAAGTCGAGAATCATGATATAGAAATCACTTCGCGTCAGCTTTATTCTCATTTCTATGTTTCAAAGACAATAAATCCAGAGAAATCACGCCTTGTTTCGCGTCATAAAAGCCTATAAGCTCAACATCTCGGCTGGTATATCATTCGAGACTTGTGTGAAGATTTCCATTAGGCCTACTCTTTCATTGAGTGTCGAAATGTCATTCCATGTTACGCATGTTACATTCATAATTATGAGTTACATCTCAATTGTAAAGCAATTCGTTATGGTGTGTATTTTTATAAGTATGAGATGCGTATTTAGCGAAATTTAGTGAAAGAATGACGAATATCACAAATACGTATGGGTGCGACGATTTGAAATACAGCTACGGAATTTGACCAAAGAAAGTCTGCAATGTAGACCTCACTCGCCTAAAAAAATATTTCAATTTCCCATAACTCAAAGGAAATAATTGATAGTAAATCGATAGCAATTGGTTTTAAAGTACACGCCAATACTACAATCTTCTGTTGAATAGCAAAGTTTAAAACTGCTACGCCAATATAACTTCAAAGCAAAAGACTAAAACTGTCTCAACTTAGCTATGTTGAATACGTATATCTCATCGATCACGCTGTAGTTTGAATAAATGTTGGTTAACACGCCACATTGAATGACAGAGGGTAACACTTGAGGATAACGTAGCCTGTTGATAATAAGTAATCAAAGATTAAATAGTTAATATCAAAATCGCGCGCGCACGTGTGTGTGTCTGCGCGCGCGCGCGCGCGCGCGCGTGCGTGCGTGTGTGTGTATAACGTTGACAAATGTGGTGCAGAAATACATACCTAAATAAATACCGGGCCTGCGTTTCTTTGGTCGTATAGGGGAAGTTGCCTCGACCACTATAATGAATAATAAATTGCTTGTTTTACCACACGATTTTCTCTGCTCAACAATTACTTCGTCCAGTACCAGAACATTATGATGGAATACGGACTAACTGAATTCTCACAGTCTCGTTATGTTGCACTATTGAAGGCAAACCAATCATAGTTAAAGGAGCCATTAGTTATACCAGTGATAATGCAATGCAACTGAAACCCAATTCGTGTAGATTAAAGTCTCAAGTTTTGACGTTAATAAATAGCGAGGTAAAGGACGACATTGCTATCAATAAATAAATTAATATGTACTGTATCAGCTTTTTTCGGTTTTGCTTACAATTGGGTTAAATTTAACTACTTACACTCAGCGAATATACGCTGGGAGTAGTACAAAATGGGTTAACGGGATGATAGTTTGTTGTAGACGCCAGTGATGCAGCGGTCAAAAGCGCGGTTATTCATGTGACAGGTTGCGAGTTCGTTTTGGCACGTAGCAGAGATTTTGCCATTCTTTCCATTACATAATAAAAGAAAAAAAAATCGTGTTTTAATGATGATAAATATTTGTATTGGAGTAATTGTAAATCCCATGCCTATAACGACGCAATCAATATCGCATAACTACACCCCACACACATTACCGAGACTCAAATGGGCGATAAAGTTCCAGGCAGTCGTTCCTAAAAACGTTCCTGACAGGACCGAATACTTGAACGAGGGTTTTCTGGAGTTTATGACCTACAATTTAACAAGTGGACCACATGGCCTTCTATATTAGTTTGTACCGGTAGTGGCGTATCAGTATCAGTACAGTCGTCTCGGCTTGTAATAAGAATAGTAAAAAATTATCAACATTACCAGACATGTGGATATACAAGATCAGCGGAATTCAATCGCTCTTTGAGTTTGCTCTATTTCCGTTAAATGTAATGCAAGTGCGCATCCGCTGACTTGAGTTTTATGCATAAAGTCAGACTCACATGCAATATGAGTGTGATCGTGTGGGACAGACCATGTGTTCAAACGACCGTATCGACCGGTTTATCGACGAAATAGTCAGTCGTGCATATTAGCCATATATAGTCATGCACCATTAATTGACAACTGTCTTTGGCATACGGTGGGAAAATCGCATTCTGATGGTATTTGCCCCCGGGAATTCAAATTACGTACTCCAGTTCGATGACATTTGGCAGTTGTGATGAGAAGAAATCTCACAAGGTCCGTGCCCATTTACTCGCACCAGCCCCAGCGCCTTTACACCCATTGTCCAGCGGTAGCTTTTCGGGGTAGCGACTTCTGATTTCAAAGCCATTTCATTATATCTCATAGCGTAATTATCACAAGGTAGGAATGAGATATCGGTAGAAACGAGGCGGCAAAAAAGAAAGCAATGTTTTAGTACAACTTTACTTATAGTAGTAAATATCACTGGCACCTTTTTGTCAATCTTTTAGATACTTATATGGTCTTAATATAATTATTCCCAGTCGCCAACTATATAGTTTTTGTTATTATTTCTGTAGGGAATCGTTATTACTGCATCACATAAAGTCGCTTCACATAATATTCTCACTGTAGGCTATGTGTACTATATTGAAATTTATTTGTATTGTATATGATCGTAGATGATGTAGGCACTGTAACAATATATCCATAAGTTATTTGCAGTGTTTACTTGTGTAAAGTGTTTCTAACAACTAGGTTAATAAGTACCCTTTAACCAAATGTAGTAATTCAATTCATTTTCATTTCACTTGTTGATTGTCTCAATATACCGAGAAATATCACAATAATACATTCGAATAAAAAGTTGTTTCATATCTCAGCACGAATATCGTGTTCGTTTTATACGATGTAACAGATGATCATGAGTTCTGCAAAAATGGAATAGTAATCGTTAGACTATAGATATGTGATGTTACAACAGGTGAATTGAGTTTGAAGCAATATCATGTTTGAAAGATTATATACGCAGCGATAACAATCAAAGTAATGATGAGGTTATTATGGAGTAATAACCCGTAAAGAGAGATGCTTTCGATACAGGGACATATTTTCAGAACAGTTCGATGTTTTCTCAATTATCAGCACATGTGTATAATTGGCATTAAGATAAATATATATCTCCGCAGGCTTGCGTCTTTTAACTTTGCCTCGTATTTGGCTAGCCAAATCGACGTTTTGTCTTGCAACATACAGATCGTCTTCGATATCGCGGATCGAATTCTAACAGGAAGAAGCTTAAGTGAAAATCGTCTCGTAGTGAACTTTGGGCGTACTCACTCTCGGGTTAAAACACATTAATTACTTTTCATAACCTTCGTGGAACCATTAATAGCACGTAGACGACATTGATTCCGTGAGGGAAAGGGTATCGAGTTTCGACATCTAATTTGTCTGCCAACGTCTCTCATGTAGGTAACGATACGATAAAAGATCGGAAAAATAGATGAGTTATTTCGAAATTAGATGCTCAAAGACGAATATAGGAAATGTATAAAAATGTATAGAATGTTGAAAATCCATGAATTGAAAAAAGTCAAGATGCATAACAGACCCGCGCAAAAAATCGAAAGTAATGGAAAAGCGTAACGTTTAATAAGTTCGGATTTTTACTCCGCGAAAAAACAGCTAATTTCATTATACATTCATGTACAACAATGTCTGAGTTTAGATAGTAATTCTGATCAACACCAATATCTTATCATTCACCCTGTTGGCGTCTTTCCAACATACCCACATAATTTTTTGCCTCGCTAATCCGTTAGACTCAATGCGTAAAGTTGCAATGAACAAAGAAACGTCGGCGAAAACATAACTAACTTGGCGGAGTAGTCAATTTTCTGCTATCTATATTTTACGTCATACAGGACGTAAAACAAGGAATAAAGCCAAGGTAATTAATTCGTCCTATAGCTCATCCACAATCTTTATTGTTAGTGCTGTAACGCCTTATGGCATATCGATTCTCCGGAAGAGTAAGAGAAACATTAAAACTAAAATTATTAAGGGTACTACTTTGGTGTAGATCACGTGTACATTTTATACCAATGAAACTCGAACGGAATTGTTCAACGAAATATCTAATTTTCCTTCACTGATTCCTAAGTTAAGATAATTTAATTTTGTAACCCAATAGAATACAATAAATCTCCGCGAATTTTTCCCTGACCACTCCGAATCTATTGTGTCCGTAATAGAGTTCAGTGTTTTGGTCCGCAAGTACTGTAACAGGTCCCGTCAACTATTTAGTAGTTCCATTGAGTGAGTTAGTACAAGCATGTCGACTGTCGCCATATTTAATTTACACCCCTCTCACCCCTCTCTCAATCAAACGATCTTATTGCACTTCTACAAAATAGGGGGAAAATGCCCAGAGAAAAATTTTTCTCTCGCACGAACCAAGTAACCGGGGGGGGGGGGGGGGGGGGGGGGGGGGGGTTTGTATAGGTTCGGGTCCCAATGGTCAGATGCATTTTTTGTGTGTATTTCTCTTGTTTTTATTAGAACCACAGTAGCCCCCCCCCCTCCATTAACGTTACGTAGATATTTCAAACACCGCCATTTAAATTATAGTCTGCCATTGCTTGTTAGCGATATGTGTGTATATCGCTGGCATTATAGGAACTTTAGATGTCAGCGTTTTCTAAAAAAGAGGTGTCAATTTTAATACCGAAATGCGCAAGGAAAAGTCATTGAAGCTCAGTTTGTAGAGCACTAGACCCGTTATCTGGGAGGGGGGGGGGGTCGTCGGTTCGTGCCCACCAGAGGCAAGATTTTCCCATGCATTTCTATTCTGTTTTTTATAGAACAACTTTCCATCCCTATTGACATCGAAATAATGATGGTGTAATCAATGATGATAAATTTTTGATATTTTTTCTGCCAGCATCGATATTTTCGATGGTGGCTATACTATACCCATTGTACCGCTGTTTTGTATTAATTTTAGCCGAAATAGTATAAACAAATTTCCATTATCTATATCGATGTATGTGAGCAATACAGGGAGAAGACGTTGTCTAAGCCACGGTAGAATAATCACTGTAGTGTAAACAACCTATTCTTAGTAGGCTGCCGACCTTCGTCCGACCTACTGGGTGTGAGTGACAACAGACATTCGACATATGTCATACACATCTCGCTAAATCTGTTATAGAGAGACTCAGCGAGATGGCGAGATAATGAAGAGATAAACCATAACAGACCTCGTCGTTACGATCCGAAAACACAGCAACGTATGAGCACAGCACTTCTAACCACAGGGCCACTTGCATCGTTTAATAACATGTTTTTTTTTAATGGAATTTGCGAGAACGAAACCGTAGTGACATGGGTTTTACCGGCCCCTCACTATTTTTGAATATAGTAAGAGAATGAGACAATCAGGTTGTCTGACAGTTAATCCAATAAGTACTTTAAAGAAATAATTTCATTTCGTTTCTTCGAAGTGCAATTATTATTAATTTTACTCTCATTAGTACAGCCGCATCCAACTAGCGCATGCTCTTTCCTTTTACCTCCATATGCTTATTAAGTGGGTGTCCGAAAAGGCGAAAAGTCGTCTGCTGGCTCGAGCACGATTTCCGGATAATAAGATCACAACTATTTAACCGCTAACACCTAAAATATCTCAATATCCATTGCGAACTTAAAATGATCGAGCCTAATAAAGGCTGATCTTATGTGTATCCCCCATGATTATTTCATGGGGCTTACACCTTTAAAAAGAAATCACACGGTTTCGGGTATATCGAAAGGTTTTTCCGTGAGGGATAAACTCATTTCTCGGAACGTTACCATTGCCGAAAATTACGAGGTAACGTTCGTTTGCCAAAGATCCTCGATACTGTTATAAAAACTGTCTCGGCTGTGATTAGTGTCTGAACAGCGCAAAAAAGCGATGACCGTCTATAGACGAGAATTACTGCATTATTATTATCTGACTTATTTTACGGACTTATTACGGGTTTTATTTCAAGTAACATCTTTAACCACATTACATTCCCCGAATATTTTTTTCCAAACTATTACTAATTTAGAGCATCATATTTATAGAACGCAACGGTCAGCGAATGAGGGCGCTCAGATGCAGTTGATCATGTTTATGGCAGATATTTAGCGTAGATACAATACCCTCGACATTCGTTATCAGCCTCGCAAAATCAGGAGCATCAACACAATTTTGAGTCGGGTGTCTCCTAGAATCCGTTACCATTGGGGGTGTTATCACTGTTTGTTATAACAAAACACCCCCTCTTTTATGCCTCGGTGAATCATAGCTCAGGAATGACGGCCAAATATTCCTCGCGTCACGCACACAGTACGTTAGAACATGGGTCAACGACGACGTATGTGCCGTAAATTCTATATATATATATATACATATATAACAGCCAAGAGAATTGTTACACGGAGAACTCTTTACTGTACATAATGTAATACATACACAATTTAATATATAACGATAAAAATACAAAATCCTAACAAGTACTATATTCACTAAAGTACATGTGAAATTTACCTTAACATATACACAAATTAAGTAGGCATTTTGAATAATTGACATAAAATTTTCATTTCATGTATAGAAAAACGTTTGCTTGGTCCAGATACACCCAAGACATCGACGCAGTGGCATCCAAAGAACGTTTTGCTCACCTAGTTACACCAACCAAAAGCATTTTCGTAATCTAGGTACACAGTACAAAGAATTTTGGTGGCCTAGCTAAACTGAACAAAAACATGTTTTGGTGGATGGAGCAGTCTCCAGGGGGTATTCAGGCCGTCGTTGGCAAGCGAAATTCAAGGCAGCGCTGTTCCTAAGAATGCCACATGTGATATACTGGCAAGATCAGGTCCTGTGTCATTCAAGTGCACTGATGTGGCCAGTAGGACCGTTGACCCCCCCAGTAGGACCGTTGACCACCCAGTAGGACCGTTGACCCCCCAGTAGGACCGTTGACCACTCAGTAGGACCGTTGACCCCCCAGTAGGACCGTTGACCACCCAGTAGGACCGTTGACCCCCCAGTAGGACCGTTGACCACCCAGTAGGACCGTTGACCACTCAGTAGGACCGTTGACCACCCAGTAGGACCGTTGACCAGCTAACGGCGACGTTTTAATGGCCTGTATGTGCCGATGTCGTCGTCGCTCTCATTGTCTGACTCGAACGCGACACCTTTCTTCGTCTGCTGACTTCTGGCGGACGTTCGTACTGAGTTTTTGGGCCGTTTGGTCGAGGCAGTCTGTGAGAAGGATTCGTCCAAGTCATCGTCGGAGATCACGTAAGAACTGCAATTAGCAAAGAGATACGAAACAAGTGAACAATTCTGTACACACATCTACGGACTTGATGCAACTCACAAGTTATATACTAGAGCTTTTAGCGCTACTTTATGTCTTTTAGTGCTACTTTATGTCTTTTAGTGCTACTTTGTCTTTTAGTGCTACTTTGTCTTTTACTGCTACTTTATGTCTTTTAGTGCTACTTAATAAATACCATCAAGAAACTTTACAATAATCCACTTCATGATAAATCTTTCTCACTATTCAATCATGAAAATCTTTTTGCTCATTTTCTGTCACGAAAGGAACAACAAAAATCCCAGGTTTGTGACCTCTGCCATGAAGAGCCATGCTTGTAATCACAACACCAATGGCGCCAACAATAATTCATCGGCATCATCATCTTGTCACTATTGACCAAGGGATCATTCGGCCTTCTAAATCAAACTTAATATTATCATTGTCATCGTGGTCGTCATTATTATTAACGTTATTAATGTAAATACGTCAAAAATTAAACACTATTAACGGACCACTTGTCACTGACTTCACCCAAACATCTAGAGAAACAACATTAAGCATGTACTCAGAAGACCCTCAGTGATTTAAAACAGATAACAATTTTCATTGGCCCAGTGGCAGAATGATGAGAAACTGAGCTAAAAATAGCAAGTCATACCAACTCATGGAAGAGTGTCACTAGGAATAACAGAGATTTTATAATAATATACGTAGGTTTACTGTAAAAATAACCATTAGAGGGAAAATACGGTGAATTGAATGCTTATATAAGATGGTTCTTAATGGTGTTGATACCTTTTAACAGTCTCTGCATCTTTAATAATAAATAATAGGAATAATCCATTTGTTTTGGAGGTGCCCTAATAACTAGTATATCTCTAAAGCGCCTATGTACATTTTGTAATTAATTATATTGCATAATACAATAAAATGTACATACAAGTTAAATCATAGCCTAACACAACCGTTAAATGAAATGTTTTATATGTAACAAATTAAATTAGTCATCGCACACGCTACATTTTAGATAAAAATACATCAAAGCTAGTTTTCCCGAGGTCATTTTATAGAGTCACTTTCCCGAGTTATGCTTGTCCCACAAGCTAGGTTTCCCATGTTATTAGTTCGGTGAGCTAATTTTTCCCAGGTCATCTTTGTCCCACAAGTCAGTGTTCCCAAAAGTTACGTTTGTCCCACCAGCTAGTTTCCCCGGATCATGTTTGCTCCACCAACCGGATCCCCCAAAATTTGTTTGTCCCGCAGGCTAGTTTTCGTGAGTCGTTACTGTCATAACGTGTCTACGTCAAACGGCGATACCCACTCTCTACTTAACCACTCACTCTTTCTTCGCCTCGGATGGCAGCTGCGTCTTCCGCATCGACGCCTGAGAAAACATACTCACAATACTGCCGCTTGTCTCACCAATGACCGCGGCTTTAGTCCTTGACCCACGACCGCGTTTACTTGTAACCTCACCATCGCCCTTCGTGCCTCTACCTCTGCCCCTACCACGGCCCCTGCCACGCCCTCTCGCTGGCGTGTAGATGCCGCTACTATCATCGGATAACGACGCGGCATCCAATTTATCAACGACTGCATGAGATTTCTGTTTGTCCTTCATGGCTTCTCTCATATCATTGTCGTCAACGCCCTCCAGTAACTTGGCTTTCCGCTCCTCGTGGTATCGAGTGACTTCATCCTCGATGTAATCTTCCTCGGCTTTACGCTGCATCAAGTACTTCTGCAACACACACGCATAAACGTAACAGCACATACACGGGGTCCTCGACTTACGTCGTAGATCCATTCTTACATTTTGGTGTAAGTCGAATTTAGTGTAAGTCGGAACACCATAAATAAAGTACTCTAAACGCCCTGTACTGTAAAGTATT